>BGPR01004190.1:41724-60907 GCA_013235015.1 Araneus ventricosus | reverse complement strand
GGGCTATGTCCTTAAGCGGTTAAGTAATTTCCACATGGCAGCCTTTCGTACCATGTAACCCATCGACTCCTGGCTGGTCCAGTCTCTATGTGTTTAGGCTTAGGTTAGTAAAATACATTAAATCTCTATACATGAGAAGTTAAGCATTTAAGTATCTTGGATGAAATAAGAACACCGAAACTTCTAAGAGGTGGCAGCTATCAAAAATCCTTAGTACAAAAGCAGGATTGCGGCGATTTAAATCACTTGATTAAAATCGCGGATTTAAATCTCGATTTAAAATCAACTGATTTTTTGTAAAAAAAAATCACTGATTTAAATCACTTTATTTTAAATATCAAGTTAATCTGCTTTAATGAAATAAAATTGTTCATTTATCTTTAAATAGTGATTTTAAAATATTTTTAAATGTATATTTATAGAAAGAATATATAGAACATAAAAAATATTTCATTGAATTAATGTAACTAGAGTATTTTCATATCTTTATTTTTGAGAACACAAGCAAATTAGATTTTAAATAAATCTCTAATGAGCAATGCAATAAAATGCAAATTATGAGATGCTCCTTTTTTATAAAATAAAAAAGAAATGTTGTGAAAGGATCATGTTCACAAAGAAAGAATATAGTAAAATGCAGTGAGTTTCATTTTAATATTGGAGAAAACTAAATAGTGTTGGGGACAACAAAGTTTTTATGTTGCAATAATGTTCAAATGTAAAATAATTAAGTAATACATATAAATGTTCCAAAAGCAATACAAACATCTACATAGTGCAATTTAAACTATGATCTATACTTATAAAAGGAAATGTTTGTGTGTGTGTGTGTGCGCGTGATGTCCAGACGAATCTTTCGCACTTACAGTCATGAAATTTGGCACACAGGTAGTCCTAATGGTGACTCAATGCACCTCGAAGCCTGAATTTAAAAATGTAATCTAGAAAATGTTTTGTGTTGTTTTGGGTGAAACAGATTAGTAGTAGAAAAAGCTTAGAAACTAATGTTTGTAATGAAACAAACGAACTGCTGAGTGCAAAATTCTCCAATACTCTAACATGCAATAATATATCTATAGTCAAGAAATGTATTTTTTTATTGTATTGTTCCTTTTTTCCTTAATAAAATTGTCTTATATTTTAAAAGTATATTATTCTTTATATTTAGTTAACAAATATTTTTTAAATAGTTGTTACCTGTTTGAATTAAATCTTGATTTAAATAAAAAAATCAGATTTAAATCAAATAAATCGATTTTTTTTGAAAAAAAAATCGACAACCTTGTACAAAAGTTGTGGCAGCCTTTGGTGGCACGTAACACATGAGACTGAACTCAATTTCCAGTAAAATATCGATGGGTTACATGCCGTGAAAGACTGTAACATGGAAATTACTTCACTTTTTGAGTTGTACTTTACGAATATAAAATAATATTTATCGTCGTGTTTTTTAACTAGAAGTTATGAGGTAAGGAAACCCTGACAATAATTTGCGGAGACTGCAATTCAAATGCTAAAAAGCAGACAATATGGATTGCATTACCAGTTTCAAATATTTGTTTTTAAAGTAATAAACAAGTAAATTAATTCTTTTTAAAATAAATTTAGCAATGTTTTTGTTATCTTCCCACTATTTCCGTGCATTTTTAATATTTTTATTCCTCTTGCTTGTCTAGTGCTGATGCATTTGTTTGTGGGATGTATTATTTTCCCCCTCTTAAGCCTTACGTATTGACGTCAAATTCTAATGATTCGAACCCGAGACCGATCATCATCTGGGTTCGTGTCACAAAAAGAAAGCAATCTTTTACGTCAAACGGTCATCGCTTGCAAGTGTCATCTCACAAGTCGATGTGACAAACACATTTCTACGCAGTCACGTTTCGCTTGTGTTTCTTCGGCTGAACTCGGGTAACCGCAATTATTTGATGCGACACATATTATGCTCGGGACCGCAACAATTTTTTCCGCGACTATTTGCGATCGAACATCATTATAGAATCTAGGAAGCACGTCACTTAAAAATGCGACGTTTATTCCCAGGCAATTAGTAGTGTTATTTGTGGTCATGGCTTCTTTTTCTAATGTCAAACGATTCTTTTCTTGTTCGTTTGATAAAATGTAATCTTTTTCTTTGTTCTCTAATGCAAAACTAGATCTAGAGCAGTGTTTCGCAACCTTTTGCACTTCTCATTTCTCATAGAAATGTAAATATACCAATCATTTGCCTTATGAAAATAAAAGTTGAAATAAGGGAATAAATCATCGTTTAACAAGCAACACCATCTATCTCAATTTTTTGAAATTTCAAAGAGGAAGAAGATACCCAGTTTTAGGCAACCAATAATGAATATTTCTGATTTTTTTAACATCTCGTAAGAACATGTGACACCATATTCCTAACAGACGTGAAAAAATCAGAAATATTAGTTATTGGCTGCGAAAAACTGAGTATTTTCTTCCGCTTTGAAATTTCAAAAAATTGAGATAGGTGGTATTGCTTGTTAAGAGATGAAATGCGATTACAAAATATTCTATAGGTATAAATATTTTTAAAATTTATTTTAGTAAATTACTTCAATCGCTAAACAGCTAGGTTATGTTTATTTTAGCACGAACATGTTCGTATCATGCATGGAATTCTGCGATTTCTATTTTCCATTGAAATTATTCCATTAGGCATTCCAAACTTTGAGTTCTTTATATTACGTATTTCAAATGCGACGATAGCAATGTTATCAAAGATTTGCTGTGAAGATGTCTCTTAAAATAGAACGTCCAGCTAAATAGAATTTAAAGAGTGGTTTCAACGGTTTAAAAATAAAACTTTCGATACATATGACAAAGAGTATAGAAAAACCACCAAAATAGTTTCAAGCGAAGAATTGAAGCATTACTAGATATTACAGAATAGATGCAGAACCCAGCCAAACGCATTCGAAATTGAAACTGAACAAAGCATTGAAGCAGAAACGTCAGTGCTGGAAGAGACGAGAAGGATGTTTTTCAACATGACAATACTCATTCACACGTTACAAGATCCTTTAAGGAAACTCTGGGACAGTGTTTCCCGACGTGGGGTCCACGCCTCACAGGGGGTCAGTTCGATTGTTAAGGGGCCAATGAAGTATCAACAACTAGCAGAAATGCAAAGTGATGAATCAGTTAAAATTTTATTTAATAAAAAAGGGAGCGATGGTATGACTTTGTGAGGAAACAGAAATCAAATATCCAAATTCAACCAAATGTGCATTAAAATTTTTGTTAGCGTCTCCATGTTTCCATCCTCATATTTAGTTGAATGTGGATTTAGTATCATAAATGATTTCCTGCTAAAAAAAAAGAAATCGGATAGATATCGCACAACGGGAGGACTTGAGACTGAAGCTAAATTGGAACCTAACATGAAATCTCTTTGCAGAAGCATCAGGAGCGAGGATCACTAAATTTAAATAATAAATAATTAAAATATTAGAGAAAAATCTTTCATTAAAACATTTTCGTACTTGAATTTCGGTCCTCCATTATATGTTTTGAAATTTTGCTTGTGGCATTTCTCAACAATTTCCTAGCGATTTCTTCTTAAAACTTGCCATTTAAGTTTCTTCTTAAACAATTCAATTTTTGAATATTAAAAATTTTGTATATGTTACATAGAGAGCATAAGAATTTTAGAAAGGCTTAGGTGAGGAAAGGCACCAACAAGGTTGGAAATACTGTTCTAGAAGCATTTTGTCAGGCCTGTTATTCATGACCACTCCACGCCAAAATCGAGCGAGAATGTAGAAACTGGTCAGAATCAGCGTGGAGTGGAAACCCTTCCTAAAGCAGGCCATTCAGATTCCTTCCAAAATGGAATTTCTTCAACACGGGAAGGAAAAAGCAATCGTCAGTTTTAACCAGCGGGAGTGTTCTTCCCTAAACTTTCTCGTATACTTCCCCAAAAAGATGCCGTTTCTCCATCCCCCGCGTGGCTAAAAAAAATTCGAACCTACTGTTATCCAGAATCCAATGACTATCAGAAGGTTTTTCATTATAGTGATTGAAAAATATCTAGGTAAAGAATCAATTTCAAAGCGATGCCTGCCGATTAAAACGCATATCTATCGCACACTGATAGGTTTCACTCTTGCCGTCTCAAGGACAAACTGACGTAATTCGCTCCTTTCGCCTGCACAGAAGATTGCTTCCAGTACGCATGCGCGTGGAGATAACGGATTGGTTTCAATAGTAAATTATACAGACCGACAGACAGTCAACCCTTTGACGGATTTGGCCTAAAATCTTATGCGGACCTACATTCATGACGATAAAACTGTGTACCTAATTTTATCCATCTAGCTATTCAAGTTTTTGAGTTATAGTGTTCACATGCTTCGGACATACAGACAGACAGACTTCCCGTTGACGGATTTTGTCCAAAATTTGATAGAAACCTAAAAATTGTGTTAAGTTGTAAAAAGGAGGAATAGAGGGGGATCGAAGCAGCGGTAGTGCGCTTTGGAGTCTCCGTGAATGAGATACATAAATCGATCGACTTGAATGGATAGAAAATAAACCGGTCTTCGGTCCAAATGAAATGCATTACACTACTTGTGAATTCCCCTTTTAATTTACATCACTCCACGCTATTTGGAATGGGCGCTGCCTTTCTGACTGCGGAAATCCAGAAGGGAGTAGGTATGTGGAAGGAGGAGGCTTGTGGTGTATTTTAGGGAGTCGTTCATCGAGGGAGTCGGAGTGAAGCTTGAGTGGCGTGGTCGCTATTGTCCTTAATAAGTGGATAAGCAAAAGAAAAAGGGAATGAAGTGGAGTGGAGCGACAACACGACATTTGAGTGGCTTGGAATGATCATAAATGACCGGTTTTAAGCTGGATATTCACGAGTAGTCCAAACCATTCCATTTAGCCCAAAGGCCGATTTGTTTTCCACTGATTCGAGTCAACCGATTTAGGTAGGTATTTCACGGAGGCTCCAAAATGCACTATCGGCAGCTTCGATCCCTTCCTATTCCTCCTCACCCACACGGTAGATTTTCGCTTTTTAGAGAGAGCACCCTCCCCTCCCTGATTTCTCCAGTTTAACCGCAACTCCCACGCACGCTCCTAACACACAGGGGTAATTTATCGCTCGCCTCGAATGATCATATTTCACTTTAATGACCGAACGGGCTGAATGGAAAGCCAAACTCGTTGGAATTCCAACTTCGCCATCTGTCTACGCCAATTTCCATCGGGTTTTAACATTGACGAAGGCATTTGGCATCTCGTGTTGCAAAAAAATAGAGTGGAACACTGGTGAATGTCCCGCTTGAGAATTTGTTGCACCTCCTACCTTAACAACTAGGTTCTTGGTGTTGCTCTTTGAGATTACCATTTAATTCAATACATGCTGAGCAAGTGTTTTAATCATTATGAGGATTTCAAAAATTTTCAATGACAGGATGTTTCAAAACAATTAGACTCTTTCCTTCACGGAATCACACTTGTTTGCCGACAGGTAAGCGAATGCTGTAGCTTATGTAAAAAATCTTTGAATAAATCTGTATTTCATTTTGAAAACAAACATTTTATTTATATAAAAAGGGGTGCAGTGAGATTTATACCCATATTGATTAATATTGTTTGGAATAAGATAATCATGATCAATCTTTAAGATATTCGTGATTTGTTATCATGGCCTTTATTTATTGATGGACTTACCGGCAATCGATAATTGAACTTCCAGATTTCCAAACAAACTCGTTATCAGGCAATGACCCTTCAATACGCTTTAACCTCCTTTAGGAATGTGTGCTAAGATGAATGCAAAGATAAGATGAATGCAATAACAACAGTAGTAAAGTTCCTTTTGGAAGTTTTAGCACAGTTCATCCAGTCTGATATTATAAAATTTTAAGAATAGAGTAAGAATATTAAGTTGGGAAAGTTCTGTAAGTATTAGACACTGACTTTTTTACAAATTCAAATGTTTATAATGATATTTTGGTAATCCGCATGTTGATAGATATCAAACCTTCATGCATTTCTTTGTGTCTATCATGTACCAGGTATTAGACCATAGTTATTATGGAATCAAGTAATATAATTAAAAATACTTGGAGAAATCTTGAAAAATCCACTTGATATAAAATTTCTATTATAGAATGATTGTGAGGATTTGATTGATCGTGAAAACTAACGTAAATTCGAGTGGTAGTTTTTGTGACTACACTTTCACAACTTCTGAAGCTGAAAAAACTGTGTTTTTAAATGGAGCATCCAAGCCAAGCATCAAAAGCTATCTCATATTTTACCATCCCAAATTCCTTAATACGCACATTACCGATTTGTAACCATTTATTTGATTAAAACTCATAAAACTATTTATTTTTGGAGACTACTTAGATATTCAAAGAAAAAAAAAACAATTTCTAACTTAACAAATCGTAAATTTATGAGCATTTTTTGTGTTCCTCCTTTTTTTCATAAATAATACCAAATTATCATCGTTATTATTTTTTAGATATGAAATTAATTTTTTTTCTTCTTTGACAATTACTTTGATCTTATATTTGCTTAGCAATGTCTTGTACTCAAAAACTGAAAAAATAGATATAATACATTCTTATTTCTTCTCTAAGATTTCGATAAATGTTCAAAATGTAGTTTGAAGGTTTTTATTTTCTATTCTTCTGATTATAAGAAATGTCTAGGATAGATTATAGTGAAGGAAATTTTTTCTTCGCAGAAAAAATTTCCATCACTATTTTCCTCGAACTATTGAATTTTGATTGATGGAGTTCGTGTTTGGGGAAGATTTTAAGTTGAACTTTCCTGGTAGTTTTGCTATGTTTTATGTAAATATTTTGATATTTATTTTTAAGTAATGCTACTTTTTATGATTGTCAAACAGGTATTTTTTATTATTTTCATGGTTTAAAATAATGTTTTAATGTTATTTCCTTTTTCTTAAGCTCGTACGAAAATTTTATAAATATAATCATCACGGAGGGACAATTTACATATATTAACTGTATAAGTAGGTTAACAGAAACTTCTTCACTATTTTATAAAGATTTCTAATTAAAGACTGAGTTTTAATTATTCGTGGGATTCTGATGAAATGCAACTGGTGTGATGATTTTCTTTTTTTTAATGAATTTTCTTTCTGTTATTTTTAAGATCATATGCTCCTATATTCCGGATAAATTTATATAGAATTTAATCTTTGGAAGTTCCCATATATTCTAATTGTGTTGCTTTCTTTTTATGTACAACTTGCGAGATGAGTTAGTAATAATTATGTTTTTAAAAATCGTTTGGTTTTATTCCTTTTCCGTTCTTATGTTTGTGTTAAGTTTATTTAGAATTCTGTTTGCTGTGTAGGCGAAATTTACGTAAAGATGGCGGGTATTAATTGAATAAGAAGCGTACTTAAAATTAGTAGTAAAGAAATAAAAGTATGGAATTTAAGAATGACTAAATTAAAATGAGTAAAACTTTTGTGCTTCAATTCCTATGAAATGAAGCAGCTTATTTCATTTTGGTACATTTATTAAATTTTTATCTTACCATTATTTTCAAGATAATATACACCTATACTCCGAGAAACATTTACTTAAAATTTAATCTGCAGAAGCCCATATGTTCTTATCAATTTCCTTCTTTTGAAGTACAGAGTTCGAGACAACTTTTTCTCTGTCTGGTGATGTTTACAATTATTTTTTCATGTTTTTGAAAACTGTTTGGTTTTAGTTAATAGAATTAAAGAAAGACTAAATTAGTATCAATTAAATGTGTCTTTTGCCATACTTCTTTTATAACGCATAAAGTTTTTCCGTGTTGGCACATTTACTGAATTTAACCTTTCCCTTATTTTCAAGATAATATTGCCGATTCTGGGAAAAATTCAAATTCGATTTAACCTTTGTGCCTCCTTTTATATCTTTTCATCATTTACTTTCTTTCAAAGTATAAAGTTGAAGTGGATTTTTTTTTATCTGTGGCAAAGTCTACAGTTATAGTTTTCATATATTTAAAAATTATTTGGTTTTGTTATTTCTTTTCTTATGATTTTAACGTGATAATGTTTTTAGGCTGTCATTCTTTCTATAAATTGCATGATGGGTGAAGCAAAAATTGTTCAAAACTCTCTACAGGGCAAATTTGGTACATAGATACTTATTGGGATATAGATGCTTACTAAGAGATGACTTTTCAAAATTTAATTAGATTTTTAATTAACTAAAAATTATTTGAAATTTTGTCGTTTTTCTACAATAACTGAAGTTTCTTTCTTTTAATTTCAATAAAATTTTTAAAATCTATATATAGAAAACGCTAAGGTACGTGGCGCAAAAAAAGAGGTTTAATTTCTCTTTTGACAATGGCAACAATCGGTTTGTTTACAAAACAAAGCCGGTAGTCTCCTCCATGCTAGGCGTAACTTGATAGGCAAAAATTGCTACAATATTCCCTCTGGTGTAAAACTACAATATTTGGGGGGAAAAGTGAGTTTAAGACGATGGATTCACAATATTTCTTGCAATATAATTAAACTGGATGAAATTATTCAAAAGAGATCAGTTAGAAATGAAGCATATGGGCTTAGGCGAGCCAGAGAACGTTCAGATCAACTTCAAAATAGTTTAAGTCACCAATTCAGTTAAACATCGTGAAACTAACTATTGTGAATATTATACATTGACTACTTTTCTGTTATGCACAGACCACTTGGCGTATTTTTTTCGTCTTGGCGAATTTTCTTGGAGCGCTGAATCGCCAGTTTGGCTCTAGAAGTGTCAGAAGATGGTGTTCGTATAACGGAGCGCAGATACCCTGCGCGGGATCAGCTAGTTAGTTTCAAACGCAATTTTGTAACAATGCTTTTTCTTTATATAATCGCGTGCAACAAAATAGCAAGATTGGGAATAATCATTGCGAGTATACTTTAATAGGTCTCGTGCGACTCAGCAAAAATAGATATTAGGTTTTTCAGTTTATTATTAATGCTTTGACACATTTCAAAACATTAGATGTCTTGTAACATGATACTTTTTTTAGGCTGGCATTCATTTTTCTAAATTTCGTGATGTAAAAATCGTTACGCACAGTATACAACGGTTAATGCAATCAAGTCAGACGAAGACAAGACAGACAAATAAAGACTAAAACATTATCAGCTACTATGTTGCGGACTAGAGATTCCAAGAATCTTCTTTAATTTTGACGTAGACTTACGTCTTTCCATAGTGGCCTAATGGTGTATAGGGAAAGAAAAAAATTATGACGCTTTTCTCGCTAAAGTTAAACGCTTATAGCTCCGCAACCAAATGACATAGAGAGTTGGTTTTAGTTTCATTTAACAGAGAAAGGTGGACATTGAAGATTTCAAAAAGAATTTTAGAATTTGTAAATACGGTTCGGTCACAATCGAATTGCAAAGTTGGTGAAAATCACAAAGAATTTTACATAGATAGAGTCACATAGTCACACTAGACTAATAGTCACTATAGAATACAGAGTTAATACTCACATAGAGCTACTTTAGTCACAGTTGAGTAAGGTAAGTAAGTCTACGGCCCTCAATCTTAGCGGCCGTTTTGCAGAGACAGCCTACCGCCGATGTTTTTAAAAATTAATTTAGCATTCTGATTAGTATATTTATTATGCTTGTTATTTAAATTCTGATTATTATATGTATCATGATAGCTATTTATAATTCCTATTATATGAATTGTTATTGCGCGCTGATTTATAGTGAATGTGTTTTGATTACCTGAAAAGGTTATTCATATCAAAATTACTGTGGTATTAAAAGGTATTGAATTACAGAAATAATTTTAAAAAGATACGTTGAGCTATACTCGATTTTCGCCTAAAACTGTGCTGTGCGAAATTAGATTAATAAATTTAGATTTTAACGTTTGTCATGCCATTTAAATCCTACACCAACTTTTTTGTTAGGATTTGAATGCTTGCTAAAATAGTAGATGAATGAATACCTTGAATCTAAATTATGCTCAGGATTTTTAAAAATGTAAATTTCTGATTGAATTCCTAAAAATCTTAGTAATAATGTAAATAACTTTTTTAATTGCGCAATTCATTATTGAATTTCTCTAATTTATTCCCACTCCTCTAATCAATTATATAATAATTTCATTCGAATAGACAAAACTTGTTTAATAAAAAGGAAAATTCAAAATTAGATGTGGTGGTGCAATGATATGCAGTGGCCGCGATTGGGATGAAAAAGCAGGGAAGCAAAAATAGTGGGATATGCTTCTAAAAGTACTCGGGAGTAGGGGTAGGCAACAGACTTTAAAAATTTAGCCACAAACTTATCTAACTCTGCCGGACACTATTGCTTTTTTTTAATAATTCTTGGTTTAAGCAGCTAAAATGAAATAAAAATTTAATTTTTTTCCGGCAAAAAGTAAGGGAGCGACTGTACCCCCTTCCCCCTCCGACTCGCCGCCACTGATGATATGTTGTGTCGAATGGAACTCTGTGAATGGAACTCCGTTACTGTTTCCGTGAAAGTGAATAAAAATTGTTCTGGTGTGTTTTCCCAATTCAGATAAAATGCAACAGGTTATTTCATGTTGATACATTTTCGTCATTTATTGGGTTTTAGTCTTTGTACCGTCATATCTTGCTGGATTCTGGGAAACACATAAAATTAAGTCTTGGAATGTTTCCATTGATTCTTATCAGTTACTTTTATGAGTACAAAGATCGAAAGCGCATTTAATTCATTCAGAAGACATTGCATTAATTCTCTTGAAAAATACTTCACGGTGGTTTCCCTACATCTTCCTCAGCTCTGAATGCCTCTTAATATAATCTAGAAACCAATAACCCGCTTTATCTGTGCTTACATTACTTACCACAAACGAGACCTTTCAACATTCTGAGTGAAAAATCTATTAATCGGAATTCGCCACGCATGAACGAGAATGTCTCGTGCAATTTCCCTATGCGGATCTGTGCTTGTCCCGATCTATTGTAACGATGACACAAAGGTCACATGCCTGAACCGTCCGTTCTGCGAAATTAAATATCACTGAATAAATAAATAATATCAAAAGGGAGTTCTTTCATCCTTTTTTTGTGGTGCGCGTCTCAGACAAAACGCTCTTTGTGCGCCGGCCGGCTGGACCGAAACTTCGGTGGCATGAGCCTCCCTTCGACCGGGTCCTGGCAACGGACGCGCTGAAACAGGTGGTTGGTCGATCCCGGTCTACTCCAGTTACTGTGGACAATGACTCAAGATGCCTTTTCGACGGAACAGATTTGGCCTTCGCGCAGTAGTTTTCCCCTCAGCAAATCTTGCGAGCCACGGTCAACAGGTAGTGAGTGGATGGTGTGACTCGAGGTCTACTTTCTGCCCCCGGGTAAAGATTCTTAATCGATCAGACGATATTCAGTTGAGGAAAGTGGAGATATAGATTTGTTTCTAAATAAATTTCTGGGTAAGTGGGTTTATGTTATGAGCTTTATTAGTCTGCTGTCTGTAGAGGTTGGTGACTTGTTAGATAATTAATTTTCCATAGAATGGAAATGTTGCAATTTAAATTGTGTGAATGATTGGATTGAAATCTAAAAACCCTTCTGGGCACAGGTAACGTGTAAAGTAGTCTGCATTTGAAGGATAAATTTGTTGAAATTGTTTGCGTGCTAGGAAATTCAGTCTTTCATTTTGCATAATAAACATTTCGAATGTAAAGAAAGTGGGTTATGAAATGAATGAGGTTGTTGCTTTGTAAATATATCAGATGAACTAGGAGGAGGAAACTGTTTTTTAAGCTATTAAATGAAAGCGTCTCCTTTGAAAACCAAGTAGGTAGTAAAAAGTAATAACTATATCGTGTTACTTTAAATTAAGGTGAACAGACGGATTGGTCGGAACAGTTTCTTTTTTTACTCTTTATCCTGGCGTGATAAAAATGCCCTGGATTTGTCCATGTTTTGAGTAAGCTCTCCTGGATTGTCCGAATTTTTTACTGATACGTAAATAATTTATAAGACAAAAAAATTTAAAATACTGTTGTTTAGATTTAATTTTAAAAAGCTAGATTCTGAAATATTCTATTTCGCAACTTTTACGATACCTAAAATCTGGTGACTTTGTTTTAATGAATAATGGCAGTTCATAATTTTCCTTGAATATTATCAATTTCTGTGTAGGTTCCTGTTATTATTAGTGACAATTGCATTGTTCTATTCAAATCGAATAAGTAATCTGTTGGTAGCTAGTGTTAATAAAATATTAGATAACAGTAATAAACTAATAAATTACTAATAATGCGCAAATAGTAGTTAAAATATAATTATTATGTTTCTGAATCTCTTCCTACAAGTTTCTCTCTTTCTTCAAATTTTAAAAATAATATGTTTTTTCCATTGTTTTTGAAAAAAATTAATTCTTTCTGAAAGAATTTTTAAACGTTTTGTCTTCCCATATACTATGCCCATAATTCTTTTTTAAATAACTTGAGGGTCCTGGGTTGAAGTTGAAAAAATGAGGTTAACTGAAAATATGTTGTCAGAACTATCTTGGAACTGGAATGAGTATATTTTTTAAAAAAAAGTACTCATAAAATATAAACTTATGAGTAAAATATAAACTAATGAGTATATTTTTAGAAAAGTTCTCATAAAATATAAACTATATTTAACTATTTTAAAGCTTAATTGAAATTTCGTGACTTCCATAATTCAGTACCTATATACCAAAAGCACATATCTTCACCATGCAAAAGTTCGCCATCTTTTTCAAAGTGCCACTTGCCATCGGAGTTCTAATATGGATAAACTTTCTCTCAAGGGAATGACTAAATAGTCAAATAATACCCTCTGTGGCCTGAATTGGCACTTTGAAAAAGTTCGCCATTCGAGTTCTCTTCCATTTGTTTCCATTTTATTTGTTTAATCTTAATGTGTTATAATTCTTATTGAAGCATGACTTTTGTTGTTTGATTGTATCTGAATGGTTAGTTGATTATATACAATATTGTTAATGCAATCACTGGATGCTGCTGCGTTGCGCCCAAAAGGTATATTGTTATCACTATTGTTTACTTCTTCTGTTTCTGAAGTGTTTTCTTTTTTGTAATTAAATATCTTTCCAAAACAAGATAATAATAACAAAGTTGACTCATGGAAACTATGCATTTCGTAGTTTATCCTAAATGACCTTGAAGTTCAGCCCCTCCGAGTCTCGTGAAGTGACCTTCCCCTTGATTGAATCGGACCATCATCATTTCAAATGATTCCAATTCATAACTCCTCCTCCTCCTCCATAAATCGACTTGGACAATTGCCCGCAGACTAATCCGACAGAGAGGTGCGAATGAGTGAGACAATTGAAACAGACGATGACACGCTGTGCGAGCGAACGTGACTCCAGAGAGGGAAAACCCTACACCATTCGTATCGGGAAAGACTGGTCGAGTCCTGTTGGATATTTCCTAGTTTTGTGTGGTAATCGATCGAACAATTGAAATGGATCGCCATCTGATAGCCGTTTAAATCACCGGTGTGGATAAAAGCATTTTATTCAAATGACCAGTGGATTGAAATTTTGAACATGGAGCATTTTATCTCAGGTACTTAAATTATCATGTTTGTTATGGCGTATCTGCTATGTTAAAGGGATTTCTTAATTTTTAAGGTTTAGATCGGCGATGTATATTCCTTAACTGGAAACGAATTTGTCTTTTTTTATTTTTGAATATTTATAAATGTTTGCCAATGTTTTTTTACGTGATTAATTGGTTGAAAACATTACTTATCAAACGAGACGCCTCTAGCTAATTCAATAAAATCTTTGTTCTTAATATTGTTACCAGGGTAGTGCATCTGATAATAAGTAAACAAATGGATAAATTGTCAAATGTCTTTGATCACTTATTCTGTAAAACCGTACTGGTAGCCGGGCGCCCCAGACGCTGTATCACTAAACGATTAGGATTTCGTAATCTCCTTAGAACTAATCTTTATTTTCTCTGATCACCCTTTGGATCGTTTTAGTCCCCTGCCCTGATGGGTCGATACAAATGATCGTTGGTGATAAAAGTGACTGCAAATATTATCATCCAGGAACTCTATTCCATTACATAGATTATATTATAAACCTATTGTTTATCGGTTATGCGAATGTATCGTCTACCTCTCTCTCGTTTTAGTTCAGCCTTATTGAACAGGCGATCAGTATCAATGCAGTTTGTTAATTAATATGTTAAGAGTTCCCAGACTCCTGAAGATTATTAACGTTGGTTGGCTGGTAAGCTTTAATTGCTCAACAACTAACACATATACATTTAGTGAAGAGAAGCGTTGATAATAACGGGAAGAAAATCGCTATCTAAATTTTTTTGCTTGTTGCTTTCATTCTTGTCCATTGTAATAATATTTTTATTACGTAAAGATTAAAGCCAGTGGAGGCTCGAGTTCCGGGAAAAGCGACAACTGCCCATGTCCGGAGTGCTACCAAAGCGAGAGAGTGACGAAAAAATGGTTAAATAGACACGAGAGCTCCGGAAAAAAGGCAAAAAAGTTCCCATCCTGGATAATAACATTAAGTGTTGTATGGGTGAGGGGCGCCGTGTTGTTGCTTTGCCTGGTTGGTAAAGTTAGCTTGGTCCACCTCTGATTAAAGTTTTTGTTTGTCTTTGGTAGTTTTCTTTTACTAAATGTATATATTCATGCTTAGATATACTTTTTAAACCGTAAGTAAAACAGTAATGTGTGCTAAAGGAGCCGTAATTGGGATGCTCGGTTACCTTACGAAACAAATTTCATTTGCTTAGTTTTTGATGGTCATGATTCATGATGAGATTACACATTAGAGAGGATTTTTAAAATTATCTGACGTATCTGCACATCAAGGTAGCAAGGTTCATAAATAAAGGATGGATGTGCCAGAATTCCAGTTCAAATCCCAGAAACTAGCTACGGTTAGCTTCAGTTTCGTAGAAACGATATCACCCTGAATATCTTAATATGTACAACGGAAAAATGTTTTTACATTGAAGAGTGTTAATCCAAACTTCGGGTTGCGAAACTAAAAATTCTTATGCATAAATGAGATCGAGAAATTTTCTATTCGCATCCCAAAAGGGGTCGCGAATGTAGAAAGTTTAACAATCCTCACCGACTGAAAGCAGTTAATCAAGGACGACTCTGTATGAATTACAGGCACCACCATATTTCATCCTCAGTCATCCTTTACAGTTGCGCAAGTGTTTAGGAAAGCGACACAAAGGGCAACCCTCTGCCAGTATATTACGCGAGTACAGAACAAAGGTATCTCGGGGCACAATGCTCGACTTCCGTTCATCATCACTTCGCGGGAGAATGGCGTGGAAACGATCACTAATTTATTTTACATTGTCTTCGCATGTGTGCTGCCGCCTGAAAGATAGTATTGGTGAAAGTTGACGAACGTTATCTAGTCGAAGCAGGTTGGTGGAAATGTCTGATACTGTTTCAGAAGAATAATGTTGCATCAAACTGGTTTGTTGTAGATTTGTTAGATCAATTCACGTGACGTTACAGTCACATGGCAAGCGTTACTTAGCATGTAATCTAACTATTGTATAGCAACGCATTCGGAAACCCTCCGCACTTTTGCGCATGCGCCGGGCGGAGTTATTTTCATCAAAATAGAGGGAAAGTGAAAAAATGGAAGGGTGATCTTTACATTTTACTGAGCGTGATCTAACAAAGAATTCGGGAAATGCGCTCATACGACTAATTACGTGATACCTCTTTCCAGTGTAAAATCATCCAAACGTGGTTGTCTCGGAATCCGTTGCTGAACAGTACTCATTGCCTTGCGCTTTTTCTCCTGAAAGATGCGTAATGGGTTCCAGCATCATATTGTCACAGCGCACTTGACTTGTTTCCAGGGCCGGATTTGCACATTTCTACGTCCAAGCCCAAAACATAGTCTGTGCCCTCCCCCCTCCCAAAAAAAAGTTAGTATATATAATTTTTTCAATTTAATATACAAGAGTTTATCTTTGTAACATATAATCACTTAATACAATCTTTATAATATTTGAACCGCTTTAAATTTTTAATTCAAAATTATATATCTTATGAAATAACACAACATTAACACCTGCAAATATGCTTCATCGAATGTCTTGAAATGGCCTGAAATACCTATTAGAACTTCTTCGTTCTCGCTTTTGTCCGTGAATAGGCTTGAAGTGTCATTGAAGTGGGTAGATCGTATTAAATAGATTTCAATGCAAAGAAGCAGTGCAAGGGCAAGAGACGGTAAGGCCCACAGAGGACTAAAAAATGTATCGTTCAATATATTTGATGTAACGAATGTAAATTTCAAAAGCATCATTTTCTATGGTCTTTTGAAAATAACACTGAAACGTTCCTAAATATTGGGTTGTTATTTTTTCTGCATATGCGCCCCTCGGGACCTGCTCCATAAACCATAGCCTAGGTTGGCCCTGCTTGCTTCACGTCAGCATAAATCTACTCCATTTTGCAGCGCTGTCTAAAAGAATCGGTGGAATTTTGTGACATCCTTATCTGACAGATTATGAAGGCTATCATAATGACTCCTACACCTTTCATCAGGTTATCATTAAAATAATGCATTTTGATGTTAACTGTGTATCCACCTTTTAAATTTATCGAATTACATCGTGAATTAGATAATAGGAATTTTTTTAACTTCTTCTGTATCGGCAGATTTTTAATATAAAAGTTCCCCAAATCATTATTTGGAATATTAGTTTCGATTTCCCTCGAAAAGAGTAAGAACTATTGATATTTTTCAAGAATGTTTGAAAAAATTTTGCATTGTCATTACGACCAATGTTTTTGTTACTCTCGTATATGTTTTTGTACAGTGCACCTTTTAAGAAGAAACTGAGTACATGCGTTGAATTGCAGCTTTAGATAAATATTCAAAATATTTAGTTCGTTTTGGGATTCCCTCACATTAGAAACTTCATCAAGTTTCCTTTGCAGTGGGAAAGGTAACTAGATATTTGAAGTTTTTTAAAAAATTTGTTCAGGAAAGTCGTACAAGCAGCAACTCTATTAAAATTTTTCTTAACTAGTTTTTTATAAATTTTTTTCTACTTTAATTTGTTGTCACTGCAATAGTTTGTTAAAGTTACATTTGAAATAAACAAACGCTGAAAACTGTTAGGAATGAATACGCCATTAATCACTCAGTCGGATATGCAATTAATCCTTTTTGTTCCATTTCCCTTAAACAATCATTTCCACCTACCTTTACCAATTAAACTTTTAGTAATCCCACTCAGTCATTGAAAGTACACAAAACTTTTTTCATTTCCTGTCTGTAATTATCTCTTGTTCATTATACTTTTCAGGATTTCTCGTAGGTTGTTAACTGCCAAGTGAAAAATATATGTTTTTATAAACATAATTAAAAATTTCATATTAACCCTTTAAAGCCCTATTTTTTAAAAATTGATTTAATATAATAATATTTTTTGACTTTCATTTCTTCAATAAAACATGGGAAAAATACATTTAAAAATCCTGTTTTGTTTTAAGTATGGTTTATGGCTGAAAAAACAGTTTGTTACCAACTGAAAACACTGGGCTTTATTTCAGAAAAAAAATTCCTTAATAAAATTCTATAATTTTAAGCGCAGATGAATTTTAACAACTAATAATACCGATAAGGAATTTCCTTCAACATTGTAGAATAAAATATGGTATTCTCGTGCGTACAAAGAAAGCAAAGAAGATGCGGCCTCAAGTGAAAAATATCAATTTATTTTTATTTTTTAATCAGAACTCAGGTTTCCATCTATATGCTGTAAATTTATTTAATAAAATTTTCAATACCTATCCTATTGGCAACAACAGGCATTAGAGCTTCAGTCTCATTCTCAAGATTTTAGAAGACAAAATTGGGTATGTTGATTAATGGCAACACCGGGCATTTAAGGATTAACTGAAATGGTCTACCTATCGAACAGATGATTTTACGAATCTGTTTGTGTCTGGTTTATTAGACTAGGGCTGCCTGTTCATAATGGCAAAATAATACCAATTTTTTTAAAAAAAAATAGCATAAAGAGGAACAGACTAACTTCCCTAAAATTTAATTACAAATATGCCAGTTTACTCTAAAGCGCTAATCCTAAGAAAACGTGTATAGTAATAAGCTGACAAAAACAGTATGCAAAATATGGGAAAAAATCAGAATCTCTTATAAAATAATTCTAAAAAGTCTGTAATTGAAGATGTAATGAAAAGTATTTAGGGTGAACTAAAATTTTCTGAGATCTAATTATTCGAAAAAGCCAGTTTAATAACACTCTATCGTTTTATTGACATCTAAGATTTTTTTTTACCATACCCTCTCTGCGTGATAGAAATATAAATGATTAAGAAATAAGATTAAATAAAGTTTTTAATGTTTTGACGTATAACACTTATTTTTTGGCTCAAAAATGTTATTTTCAATCGTAAATTCAAAAGATGCACAGTTTTCAGAATTTCTGTAGAACCTCTTTTACACCAAAATTATTCAAGCAATGGGTTTTTTATTATAAATAACTTCATTTCTGTTATATGTTCTGTCTTTTATGCGCCAGTCGTTTCTAATGTTTCGCAGCTTGTTGTATTTACACTGTGAAACAGCATCACGTGTTCTCGTCTGAAAATTGTGTCTTCAAACATGTTTTTCAAGGTGATTTTCCGCAGTGCATAAATAATTTCTTCTTATGAGGAAAACTGGCAGCGCGTCCATAAATCTGGACTCCTTTTGTTGTTAAACGTATGCATCTGGGACGATAAAATGCAATACGGCATTCATTAGAACAAGCTGCTGATGAGCCTTCGTTTCATGTTTTTCGATGGCACTTTCATAGGTGCATTTTACTTATAATTAAGGTGACCAACTTTTAATCTCCAACAAAAGGAGGACACAAATAAATTGAAGATAAAAAATGTCATAAATAAAAGAAACATTTAATCATTGCAACAATAATACAGAATACACTATAATATGATAAATGCATTACAAAAATATTTGTAACGTCATTTATTGTACATTTTTCGAGGAAGGAGAGAATTTACAAAAGGAGGGCTGTTCTCCCTAAAGGAGGAAGGTTGGTCATCTTATTATAATTTTTTTGTCATTTCTCCTTTTTGAGCCGATAAATTAACAATTAAAAAG
>BGPR01004190.1:10572-28920 GCA_013235015.1 Araneus ventricosus | reverse complement strand
TGTGCACGGATACCGATGCCGAGAATATCCATGCATAATTCATTGATTTTTTATTCTTCCGATCAGAGCGGTTCTTCTGTCGTCACACACAAGCCGCTGTCCAAACACTCCGTGAGGATGCCATTTTTCTTTCTGGAGAAAGACCGAATTGCGTCTCCGCGTTACGCAAGTAATCCAGATTGTCTAATCTTATTTTTTCGAATTCCTTCCTTGAAATTGGCAGAAGGAAAGACGCAATTAGAGAAAACTGTCAAAAGCGATGCTCTACCGATACGCGTGACGTGTCATTATCTTTACATCGCCGCACGTCATCGGAATGACGAGAAGAATTCACGAAAGAAAGCGGGAAAAGGGAGACATAATGAACAGACACATGATTGCTTTCTTAATAAAGCAAATTAATGATGAGAGAACGCACACGAGCAGCTATTCACAGTTCGCCGCTTTTCACACGTCTTGCCGAAGTCGCCTTTCCTCTGACCGCGGCATGTGTCGGGAACAAAATAAGTCTTTGGACAGCTTGTTATTTTTACCGAAGACCGTTGTTTTCTCCACAGAATCCACAGGAAAACTTCTTTACTGCATTTATACGTAAGCAAAACGAAATAAATAGCCAAGTATCATGCTAACAAAATTTATTGACAGATTGTTTGTAAAATTTGAATCAAATCTTTTACATTAAAAGAAGATGACTAATTCTTTATTTTTGCTTACTAATGTTTCAGAATCGAGTCAAAAATTAGTGTACTCAACACTACTTAGGATCAAGACCACTAGTTTAAGAATTCTGGCTTATAATCAGGGGTGTAGTGGAGGCGGAACGCACCGAAACGCCGTTCCGGCACTTTTTTTTTATTACGAAAAACAAATAAGAAACAATTCTGAAAACATCCTTAAAGAAACGCGATTTCTGTCACCTAGATTAGAGCGTTCCGGCACTGCTTTTAGAGCGTCCCGGCACTGCTTTTAGAGCGTCTCGGCACAGCTTTTAGAGCGTCTCGGCACAGCTTTTAGAGCGTCTCGGCACTGCTTATTTTGCGAGTACACCACTGTTTATAATAGTTATATAAATAAAACGGATCGTATTCTTATTAACAAAATTAACTTGCGATGGGTTTACTTTAATACAATAAATATCTTTATTAAAGGTGAACTTTTTCTCCTGCATTTTTGGAAAATTCGTAATTCAAAATTCTTTAGATTTTGGCTTTCTGAACTTGTACACAGCACCTATTTTTAAGGCGACAGATTTTTCACGATGTCATTTAATTACGATTTTATTTCAATCCAAAATGTGTATAAACAGAGGTAATCAAATGAAGCATTGATTCCTAACCGATTAGTTAGATTATATTAGCGTCGTGTTATTAAGCTCAACGAAAGTCTCGAAGAGATTTTCCAATCCTAATTCCGAGCTCTACTAGCAGGTCGCTGCAACCCTTATTTACAACAGACTTACTATAACCAGCAGGAGTGATCTCCCCTAAGCTTTCTCGTATACTTCCTCCAAAAGGTGCTGTTTCCCCTCCCCCCACGAGGATAAAAAAAATTCGAACCTACTGTAACCCAGATTCCAATGACTATCAGAAGGTTTTTCATTGTAAATGATAGTGACTGTAAAATATTTAGGTAAGAATCGAATTCAAAGAGATGCGTACCGATTTTCCACTCTTGCTGGCTCAAGGACAAAGTGACGTAATCCTTCCGCGTGCGAAATCCTATTTAAAAAATTGAATATGCAATTTGAACGCCTTTTTTAACCGATTGGAACGAAATTTGGACACAGATCTATAATTAATGGTAGCAACCGTCATACCAATTTTTATTTATCTAAGCCAAAGGGTTTATGAGATATAATTTTTACAAGTATGCGATTATACTGTCCAACAGACCATCAGCCATTCGACGGATTTGTTCCAAACTTTGAGACGGACCTACATTCATGATGATAAAACTATGTACCAGATTTTATCCGTCTAGATATTCAAGTTTTTGAGTTATAGTGTTCACATGACCGCGGACAGACAGACAGCCCGTAGACGGATTTTGTCCAAAATGTGATAGAAACCTACAAATTATGTGTAAAAATCACGTACCAAATTTCATCCCTATATGTCTAATAGTTTTCGAGTTACCGTGTTCACAGACACACAGACAGACATAATTCCGAAATTGTGTTTTTAGGATTCAGAGAGGTCTAAAACGTGGCGATTCGTCAAAATCTCGAGTTCGAATTTTTTGACGATTACAATACTTTCTCTTTGTATCCTTCGTGTACGAGAAAGTAAAAAGGAGCTTTATGGCCATAACCCTAAAATCGAATCTCTTTCAGGGAAGAAAGGACAAATATTTTGACAGTGTGCACTTTTAAAGATTCTTTAACATTAAAACTGAAAATTGTTTTAAAAACCAACTTCATTCAACTGATATCTGTAAAATTTTTCAAATAAGTTTCTTAAATTGATTGTGTTTCCGTATAGCGTCTTTTTCATCGTTTCGATGTTACAGTGCGGATGATTGAGAAATTGACGGCATGAAAATCGAGTCGAGAAAAAGATATTTTATTGAAATGGGATCTTCGCTGCTAAATTCAAAACCCTCTTCACCTACTTAACCACTTAACTGAATAGTTTTCTTTGCTATCTAATAAGATGACCTCTCCTGTTTTGGAAAGGGGCTGTCGTTTTCATTCATCTAAGAAGGCATAGGATACTTAAGATGTTTATGGATCCTATATATTTTTTGTGTCAAATTATACAGCTAATTAATGATTCAATTTTAGTTTATAAGACTAAAATTTCGATAATTCGATGCACGAGTATTCTCGGGCTGTTAAGTTAAGCGGTTAAGAAAAATACCCAATCTAAAATGACATTCTGTTTTATGTTGCGGACGCATAATTAAGAACCGGAAGTGGCTGGTGTAGATGTTCTGGGAACCAGTGGTTTAAAAGAATAAGGCGAAAGTAACATTTTTATTGACTTTAAACTGTTAAACATGAGGGACGCATTTGCTTACTAACATTTCAAACTACGATACAGTTCCGAGATTCAGTCGAAACCCTCCAAATATGAGTATTTGAGAAGCACTTAATGTATAATATTCCTAATAAACTTTTTTAAAATCTGATTTATTCTTCATTTACTCTTTTTTCCATTAACCAGATTTCCATTTGCTCTTTTTATTCTCATGTTTTAAAGAAAAACATGACCAGAAATTACCTATACTCTTAAATATTAGGAAAATTAACTGCTACTTAATATCGTCCCATAACGACGTTATTGTAGCGACGAATCCAACCATAAACCGGTGATAGGATTCCTCACTAGGGTTAATATGTTGGGAACAGACCACTAATCCTGGAATTAAGCATTCTGCCTACCCATCTACGTTTTTCAGTAGCACCTTCGGAGGTACTTTCTACTTTTGCCGATAACCAGGAATTTCATCTAATGTCCGTTACGATACTTCATTACGTTCTCACCTTGACAGTTACTGACTTTTTTGAAAAGTTAAAGGATACGAAACGTGGCGTGTTAGTGTAAAGGGATGTTCGTAATTAGAGTCTGAATTTTAAGTGTACACATATACTATCTTTCTTTCGAAATGTTTATTTTCTATAATATAGTTCTGATAAAATCATGAAAAACAGTCTTTATTAATTGTTCAATATAACTTTCTCATCTCCGAAATGTTGAGCAATAACGTGTTAAAAAAACTTGAATTATTTTAATTTCCCCTCGCATTGACACAAGAGTAATGATGTGGGGTATTATTAAGATTGTATTTTCTATAAAATGAAGTTTAACTAAGCTCAGTTTAATGTTCCTTACAGAGATTGCCTCTTGTTCGTCTATTTCTATGGAAGAAGGTGCTGAAAGGGCCGATCACGATGCTAAAGAAAACCCGGTCTCAACCAGCCCGGACTCCGGCGTGTGCGATCTGGACACCAACTCGGAAGACCAGACCAAAATCCCTCCTCCAGAAGCCGCTAGTTCCTCTGCCCCTAGAAGCCAGCCTTATCCTGAAGGTCGATTCAGGTACACCCAGAACTACGACCCTTTCTTCTTCAAGTACGCCACTGACAATCGCAAGCTGACTCTGCTCAAGTCCCTCAGCCAGGACAGCGAGTACTCGCTGGACACCTCCCTCTTCGACGCCGAGGAATTCCTGCAGGACATGGGGTTCGCGGGAGGCTCCGATCCCACAATTCCCGACAGGTTCTTGCCGTCTCTGATGCAGAGGCTCTCCAAGTTTCCCGAATCAGGTAAAAAGGTCTTGCACTACAGAAAGTCAGATGGTGGGATGAGGAAGTGATTCTCTGTTGGACCTTTGTGGACTTGTGTCATGTGGTTGCAGTGTATATGTCTACTGTATGTGTAGCTTGTTGTGTGGAATTTGTTATGTTAAAAGCTTCCTCTGTACTGTTGAGAATGTGCAAGGTGGTTAGATGAGACGCATCCATGTTCATGGCACTGTAGAGGGGGAAACTGTGGTCAAAGGACCGCCAAATCTCAACGGTGTGCAATTCAGAACACAGGAACATGAATGACCCCCAAATAGTTCCATAGATGAATGATAGGCGAGCAATCACTAGTATAAACATAGTTCGGTTGTCATCCTATAATAATAATTCAATCATAGTCGAGATACATATTGATTACGAGTTGTAGGTGGCGTAGGAGTTGCAATAGCTACTAACAATTGCCCTGAGACAGACAAATGTCAATTTAACTAATGCATATTGTTTAAAATGAGGTAAGGAATTCCGAGACATTTTTAGCAGATGTTACTTTTCTCCGTAATTCTTTTTCTCTTTCTTGCGTTAAACCTTTCCCTGTGTTTATTTGGAAAATTGATATAAAAATATATGAAACATTTTATAAAAATGACTTTTTCCCCTTAGAATTCTTTCCTCATATGCATTAATTAAATTGGTGTTTGGGAATTACGACAATTATACAGGGTGGTCATAAATTATTTGACCCATTTTCAAAAATTACAAAAAAAAAAAAACTAATAAAGTTACAACTACGTTTTTTAAAAATGAGAGCGCATTTTAAAAAAGTTTTTTTCAGATAGGTTACGCGCCGTTGCGGCGGTCTAGGTGGTCGTAAATTATTAGACATATCCAATTTTTGAAAGCCATTATCTCGAAACTGTTACAGCTAGAAGAAAAATAAAAGCATGTATTTGTAGGGAATTTTACTCTCTTTAGTTTGTTAAATGAATTGTAATTAGAAAACTGAATAGTTTTCGAGATATTCAAGAAAAACTAAAAAGTGTCTAATAAGAAAACTCACATCGGCTTCTGCTGATTGGTAGCCATTGCGTATGGAAATCTCTGGTTGTCGCAGATTTAGAACGCTGTAATGGTACGCCACCTATCTGAAAAAAAAACTTTTTCATTTGCACTATCATTTAAAAAATGCAGTTGTAACATTATTAGTTTTTTAAATTAATTTTTTAAGTGGGTCCAATAATTTATGACCATCCTGTATTTCGCACTCCTGTACTGTTTGCAATCTGTGTCACTTATGCATTCCGAATATGAATTAATTATTATACGACAATGATTAAATATTGTTGATACTAGAGTTTTTTCACCTATTTCAGCCTATTTTTCATTTTTGGAACTTCTTGGCGTCATTCGTTTTCCAATGTTCTGAAATCCATATCGTTAAGATCTAGTGGTTCTATGACCACTAGATCTTTCTCTGCTGACTTCTGAATTCTAACGACTCAGCATGACATGAATGTGTTTGAAAACTTGAGTCGAGAATTTTGCATTTAATTATTTTTGAAACGTTAAGTTTTTGAGGTTATTATCCTTTGTTGCATTTCAAAAATCATGCGCATGACGCATGAGATTTTTCAAGTATATACTCCTCGAATCTTTGGCTAAAATATGTTCTTGATACGTAAAGATTATTTTTATATTTTGATCTTCCACAGTATAGACATTTAAATGGCATATTTATGTATTTATCCATTTTAGTTATTTTATTTGAAACTTAACTTAGAATGCTGAAAGAACCTAACATTGAACTCTAGTCAGATATGTTTGCATGAACATGGCCTGTTTCAACTTGTATGTTAATTCGCTTATAAAAGGCCAAAATAATCTGAAAATAAGAATGTATAGGATAGACAAAGTTTTGCTAGTTTCGATTTATACTAGAAAACCTATGTAAATTGAATGTGTGTTGAGATTCTTTTGAAAATAAATACAATTTCTCTTTAAAAATATATTGCATCTTAACTGAAAATACCCAGTCCGTCTAGGACATGGGAGAGAGATTTGATTGCAGCTCTAACTTTCTATAAATCTCTACTCTGTATCTGTAGGCAGCTCAGTAGTTTTTCTGTAGTGAATTAAAATTTACTACACTATTTTCTTCTACGGTAGAATGCATTTAGGAATTTTTGAGTGCGTTCAGGTTACAATCGCTAAAAAATTCACGGTTCTAGTGTGGCCATTTAAATAAAAAAGTTCAATTACGATGGAGATATTCTTCGTGAAGAGTGTAGAATTCTGGTGGAAAATTGATTAAGGAAATTACCAAATGGTATTTGATAGATTTTCAGCGTTTCAAAGTAGTTTTGACTCTTTGTTTCAATTTCTTTGTTTAGTTCCTTATCTGCACTGCCACTGAAAATGCTCAATGTAACATGCACAATTTTTGTATTAAATAAAAACACGAGTTCGAACAACACTCGAATTCGAAACTGTATTGTTTTGATTCGTTTTGTTATACTAACCATATTTTATACCTCATTTTGAATCTACACTATGGTCTATTAGGTACAGATCTTCGTTATTTTGAACCGTATCTTGTTGATGACACAGAAGAAAAAATATACTCTGTACTCATCAAGCGTAAGCAACACACCTACCTATGAGATATGAACTAACTTACAAATACGTAGCAGAGTTTCTGTGGAAATGGGATTCCAAACCAGAATTCTTGAATCACTCAACCACCAGGACAAATCAGTTCTACAAAACTTGAATAGAAAATAACCGAGTTTACTATATGTCACAAATCGCGTCACCAGTATTCACTAAAGTGAATTCAATAGATTCGTTGGGTGATGTGTTTGCATTTCTTTCGTAAATGAGTAAAATCAGCGAATTTAGTTATTATGACCAATTTATGCTTTATTTATTAAAAAAACCAACCAAACCAGATAGATACGATTTCTGCTGGTTGCTATTAAGCGCTTGTTCAGTGGATATCAACAAATTTTTAACGATCGAATCGAAGATCTTAATGAGCATGGTTTTTTTGCAATTATTGATACTTGAGGGTACCTTTGGAAGTTACATTTGATGTTTTCTCCACTGTAGTTTAAGTTATTTATGCGAAGTATCTTAATTCTTACCTGGATATTTTTACGAAATGTGTACCATAATTGTTTTATATATTTTATAATCCTTTCCCTAAACCAAAGATCCAGTCTAGGAAATAACTTATTTTAAACAGGGTTCCAGAAACTGTTAAGTTTTGAATTCATGTGCTGTTCAAGTGACAGGAGAGTTTTTTTTAACACATTGACTTCTAGCCGATGACCGCTAGCTGTCTCGCCTGTGACTCACCCGAGACCACTTGCTACCTGATCTCCTTCTTAGTGGGGATATCTCTTGCTGGCATCTCGACGATACATTGCGAAATACATGCTGGCCTCTGTGTGAAACGTGTTAATAATTCGCAGCCAACGTTTTAAAATCGTATGTCGAAAAAAGTAAAAAAGGATTAGAAGATAGAGAGGAACTTGATATTTTGTGTTCAGAACAAATGTTAACGCTCAGAACAAATGTTAACTGGAATTCTTATTATGTTCAATAGAAGTTTTAGCTCTTTTTCATTGCATTCTTTAAATTTAAGTTATTTTGGTTTCTTTTTTAAAAAATATTGCATAGTTTCAACATGCTCATAGCCACTAAGATTTCCTCCTGATGACAGTTTTCACTCTCAGTGCTAAGAACCTAAGCTAGTTGCTTTCACTGAAAAGTTCGATATATTTTGAACTTCTTAAGATTTCTATCTTTTTCACATTAAATTTACTAATAAATTGTGATTAAAATATTTCTTTATAAAGTATTGGTATTATTAAAAAGACAAGTTAACTGTTGGTGACACTGTACGGCCTCATAAGTACGTAATTTACCTGTTAACTATCACTGTTTCGTCCTTCAACTTGTTAACGTAATAAAAGATATTTCATTTATTATTAATCAGTCTAAGTTATCACAACAGTTTTAAAACAGGTTAAACAAACCAAAAGAAGGCTTATCATACGTTATATAAATGCATTATTTCAAAGATGAATTTTCTATGGAGCTCTTAAGCAGTGAGCTGCTTTGTTCTGCTTTCTCTGCTGATGCTTTAAGAAAAATGGCATGACTCAAGAGTATTGCCAGTATTGCTTAAAATTCCAGGAAGATCTATTATGTAACTAGAAGAGGTTTAACACTTTAAGAAAACCATATTTTTTTATTAAGAAAACCACAATTAATTTTTGTTAATTAAAAAAAAGTATGGCTAGGATTTTGGAGGTAAAATACAAGGTACAACTACATCCAGCTATGCTGGGTTTTTCCCCCCATCTGTCTCTGATTTTTCTCAGGTTGGTAAATTAGATAAATTACTCTCTGGTTTTTCATCGTTTTCAGTGTTGTTTTCTCATAATCTATTTCCTGTCGTTTTAATTCAAATGAGTTGGATACAGGTTGTTTATTCTGAGATTTTGATTTTAAACTGAGATGGAGTTATGGGTAATGTGGCAATATGTTTTTCTGTTGTTTACTGAAGAAGTTAGCTTTCAGTAAACTTTCTAATGAAGTCTAAGATTACTGAAACTTATTTGAAATCTTTTCTAATGTTTGCCATTTTTTATGTACCGAGATATTTTGAATCTTTGCCTAAGTGTCCAGTCGCTTTATTAATACGAATTTTGTATCTAAAATAATGGAAAGCTGAGTCATTTAGTTCCGTAAGAAAGCGTTTTCACAGGTTAATTTTAAAAAAATTATGTTTTATTAATTCTGTAACTGAAACTTTGAAAATTAAATTTGTGAAATGTATCTATAATTCTCAAGTTCATGCAAAGGATTTTTATGCTGAGTCGACAGCATTAACGCTGTTCTGTTGCATAGTATAACATATATTTTAATTATGTTGTATAATATTCAGTAATGTGTGAGAAGTAAAATTTTTTGCTTATCGAAGTAACGAATGCTAAAATAAAAAATTCCCTTCATTTGCAGAAATGGAAAGCTTGCATCACAGAATCGTGCAGTCCATTGGATGCTTCAGGAGAAAAGAAGGAAAGAGACGACTTTTTAGGAATCTCAGCATGGGTAAGGGTTCATCAGTGGATCATTTTGGCAAAAATCACTTGCCATGCCCTTCCAACAACTATCCTCTTCTGCGTTCCAACACAGGACCTGCTGAATTCCCTTTTAACGAGGCGACAACATCCGCCTATGAAGTCAACAATAACTCTTTGAAAAGTGGACGACTGAGCTCAAGTGACAGTGGACACCACTCGATGGATTCCTTGAAAAACGAAGGAGAGTTTCCAGAGAGTCCAATTGCTATTCTTGTATCTTCTGCCAGCGTCGAGCAAGAGGACAAGAGTATCCAAGAAGACACGGACAAAGGTGTGCAAGTCTCGATGAACGAGGATGAAGTGCTTGTGGATGATGTGTCCAGTGATTCAGTTCCTACGCCAGAAACTGTCAAGCAGACATCGGATGGTGAATTTATGAATACAGTTCAGGAGATACAAAAACTGACTGATGATATCTCTGACGGTGAGGATGTAGCTTCACTCAGTAAAGACAGCGATATCGCAACCGAAGGGACTCAATTCGGCAATCAAAATGCTTCAGATGATGGAGAAGATCCATCTGCTGTTAGTCCAAACCCTGTGGGAGGGGTGGATGAAATCTCTATTGAGGCCAAGAATCAGATTTCGTTGCTGCATTCTGACAAATCTGTTTCGCCTGAAAACAGTGCAATATCTTCTCCAGTGAAACGGCCTCTGAGAAGAATTTCAAATGCTCAAAGCTACAACCCTTTGAGGCATTCAAAGGGATTTGGATCGCTTGAGCACCAGAACAAAATAAATGAAGATGACGATTTAGACATTGAACATTCTGGCGTGCATGGAATAACTCCAACGTTTAATGAATCGAATGATAATAGTATTAACAATTATAATAATAATCCTTTCAAAAATTTAGAGTTTGACGATGCCTCTGGGCTTTCAAGAGATAATTATGGCTTATTAAATGAAACCATTTCAAATTTTAAATCAAGCTTTTCTGAAATACCTTCTAATAATATTAATTCCATTCCATTTTCTTCAAATGAAAACAGTTTCACTTCTCTTCTTTCTTCCAATGCTGATTCATTGCCATTTTATTCCAATCACATAGATTTGTCTGAATCTTCTTCTAATAGAATAGCTACTGTCGACTGCAAGCCAGAAAAAGAAACTCGTTCTTTTACCAAGCCAAAGTTTACTAGGGATGACTCTCTAACAAATTTCCTTTCTTCCATGTTAGATACGTCGGAAAGCGATTCAGTTTTAAAACCACCTGTAACTCCCCCTAATTCTCTAATTGAAAATGAAAGCAAAAGTGACAGTGAAGTACTGCAGGATAATTTTTCTTCAGAAAAACTTTCTGTACAGTACAGCTTTAACAAAGCCCAGTCTACTGAAGCTCTTAGTAAGACTCAGTGTTTCTTACCTTTAGCTCAGAATTTAAATTATTCTGAAGTCAAAAGTATTCCTGATAAGTCACCTAATAGAAAGCGGCGTATTTTGCGACGGATGTCTTCCTCATTGCAGTGTTGTGATGATGACAACTGTGAAGACCCTGATAGATTGACTGTTACTGAAGGCTTTCAATTTTCACCCACTAACCCATTTGTTTCACCAAAATTACCATTGAGGCATACAAAATCTGGCCACCATGACCATGGTTCCGGCCATCGTCTGGTTCATCCAGTTAGCTCCCTTCCACCAATGAAATTATACAGTCCATACAAAATTCAAAACGAAATTGGTCGTTGTACTAATCCTTTTGCTTACACGACGCCAGATGGTGTACAGTCGAATAGTGATCCCGAAGCGACAAGAGTTTATTATCGCAAAAGAGAAAAACGAAATTGCAAAAAGAGACGATATCTCTCCAATGCCGACTTGTATTCAAACCCTTGGGTCCGTGCAGGCACGCGAGACTTCTCGAAATTTAATATTTGTGGTGCTGATATGTGTAATCATCAGTATTTACAAGATTCTGACTATGGCTGCAGTCTTGAGACTCATAGATATTACAGTTGTTCTTGTAGAGAAGCCAATCATTCTAGAATGCGTTTCGATGAAAGATATCCGGAATGGGACCATTGTTTTCAGGAGGAAAATATGACGTCGTGTACAAACTGCAGCAGTCTGAATCGTCACATTTTCCCATCGCCGCATTGTCAACATTCCGAAAATACTATATCCCCCGGCTTGCCTATGAAAGGAAGTTTCAGGCATTGCATGTGGAACTCTACCCCTGATGTCAGATATGGATATTGCAACTCGGCGTTTCAAGATTACCGTGGAAGGCCGAAATTAAACAGTCTCCACGATATCCCTATGGATCATTGTGGCAATTTAAGTGCTGCTTCATCATTTTGCGATGTAGCACATCTTTCAGATGACGTTTTCTTTCCTGAAAAAGTGCCTTATTGCTGTGCTCACAACAGTCATCAGCCCGATAACGTCCAATCAAACAGCAGCAGGAAACTTAAAGTCAGGATGCCTCAGCGACAGAATAGCATGTCTATTGATGATGCAGACGACCATCCATTTCCAACTCGGAAGATCAGTACATATCGGAACAATTTTCAAAACTCCAGCCTGAGCAAAAGTGGTTTCTTGTCCGGAGAGTCTTCTAACACTTCATCGCCCCCAAATGGCCCTTCTCGAAAAGTTAGCGTAGTTGCGTCACCTCCAAACATTCCTGATGATTTGCAGAAAAATGTACAACATAAGGTTATGACACCAGTTTCCACTCGAGAGAAGCAACTGAACTCTTTTGACTCTCAGTTTACCAATTCGGTTAAGAACGGACCAATCACGAACAACAAAAACGAAGCTCTCCTGGAAAGAAAGATTCGGATTTTTTCTAAATTCTTCACGAATTTAGGCAATCTATCCAAATCAATTAAAGATAGCCATTCTGATAACGAACACAAAGAAAAGCGTGATGCTCGTTTCTATGACGTTATTGGAACTGATAAGCCGCGTAAATCCAGTGTTCGATGTGATTTTCAGGCTATACCTCCTAGGAAGTGCTCGACGCCCCCACCAGAATTCGACAGGCTGATCAATTTGCTCAAAAGTCCTTCTAGTAGCTTAGAAAGTTCTGAGGAGTGTGGAACAAGGCATAGAACTGTTAGAAAAGTAGAATACCCAGTTTATGAGAACAGAGTCGTGTTGCAGGCCATTCCAGGAGTTGAAGGAAAACAGAGACATTTCAAACCAGTGCAGTTTACTTCGTCTCTATCAATGTATATCAATTCCGATGAGGACAAAGAGGAGTCTAATGTGCACAGGTAAGGTTCTTTGAATTTTTGTTGTTATCATTTCAAAAAGTAACAAATACTATTTATTGTGTTTTTTTACTAAAGGTGCGCCACTTGTCCGGAATTCAAATTATATTTTATTATAAATCGGGTTAGACGTTGTAATTACCATGGTCTTTTAAAATGAAACTTGGAGAATGTAACTAACTGTTAATTTACGGAATAGTGGAACCGATGTAGCATTTTTATTTGAATAGAGATGATTGTCACAAGAAATTTCAAATTTCTTATATTAATTAATTTTGTGTACAAAACTTCAAAACCAACCAAGGACTCATTTAAAATGAAGTCAATTGAAGAGCTGAGTGGATGAAAATGTTAAGTGACAATTAAGTGAATACGAGAAAACGAGCGTTAAAGTTTAGAGGTTACAATTTTTTTGTTTTTTCCCTCAATTTTTACTGGACTTGATTGACGAAAAGGCATTCAAAATTTTTTATGTTTATGGACATAGCTATATCTCTTTTAATCATAGAGAAATTTAATAATCTTTTGCACTTAACGTGTTCTTCCATTGACGCGTCTGAGAAACTTTTTTACTTAGTTGTGGAAGAGCATGTTAAGTGAATTTTCCTTTCTGCATGAACGCAATATTGGTAGATTAAATACATACGCATAATAGTGAATTGGCAAAATTGTATAATTATAAAACTCTTTATATTTTCATCCAAACTGAAAAAGAAAAATTAAGCAAATTGGATGATGAAATAGCACACACACACACAAAAGATCAAAAAGTAATCTATAAGTTTGGGAGACAATAAAAATAAACTTCAAAACCATTGAAGAGTGTTAATATTTTGCCTTTTCTTTTTGAATAAATGATTCATAATATAAAATTAAATTATTTTTAAAGATAAGGAAGATTTTGCTCTGTGATTTAATCTTTTTTGCAATTTACTTTGCTTCAATATCACTTGTTCATAACAGGCATAATAATGATAAGCAAAATTGTATAAATATAAAACTGTACATATTTTCAGCACAAGCTGATCAAGAAAAATTAAGCAAGGTGGATGTTGGAGCAGCATTAAAAGATCTCAAATAATATGTAAGTTAAAGAATAAATAAAAATGAAGATCAAACCCATTGAAGAGTGTTAATGTTTTGCTTTTTGTTTTTGAATTAACGATTCATATAAAAATTTATATTCATGTTAATAAGAGGAAGCTGTTGTTCTATATTTTCACTCTTTTCTGCTGTCAACTTCCCTCCAGTGTCGGTTGTCCTTTCCAACTCAAAATCTCCAATTTTGACGAATTTTTTGGTACCCCTTATCTGCTTCCTGAAGTCAACTTTCTCAAAAGGTGTATAAGGATCATAATAATCCTTGCTTTATTCTTTCTCTATGCTTATAATTTCGCATTTGTTATTTTTATCGCATTTTTTCATACTAATATTCTTCCATCATCATCATAATAATGATATATCCGTTGTCCGAAGGCTATCGCTTCAATTCTTTGGCTATCGCAAACATTATTATCATATTTTTACAGTTTCATATAACTTGACTTGTTTCTTGTTTGTGAAAATGGAGTTTTAACATTCATTTTTCATTCAATTACTAATGTGTTTTGAAATTTTGCACAATTTTGTGTTCTTGATGACAGTACACTTTTTTAATATTTTCGAACTTGATTATCAAGTAATCGCTTAACATGATTAAATTTTTGTTCCATAATTTGAAACGAGATTTCATAACCTTTATAATAGTACATTTTAAATAAAAGATTAAACAGTAGAAAATAATTCAAATAAGGAAATATATTTTTTAGCGCAGTAATGAGACCGTAGTTTTTTTTAAAAAAAGAACTTATTTAATATTATTATCTCTTAACTTGAGTTACTTTAATAAAAATATTTCGCGTTCTACGAAGTTCCTTGTTCAATATTTTTTTGCATTGAAGAGTCTAGTGATATCCGTAAATCTTTCTTCAAAGCGTTCTTATCAATATCTTGGGACCATGGAAATAAATGCTATATAGGTATTTAAAGTTTTAATAAAAAAATATTTTTTATTATTGTTATTAACATACATGAAACAAGTCAAGTTAATTAAAAATTTGTAGAAACAAAAGGCAAAAACCCAATTAGTGTAGTAGCTAAACAAACTAATTTAAAGTGACCAGTAAAAATATTTTAAAGTAAAAAAGTAGTTGATTTCCTGGTTCAATTTCATAAGAATCAATTACACCAGCAATGCTGAAGAGAATCATTATTGAGAATAAAAAAAAAAATCGAGTTTCAAAACGTCTTCTACTTAACTTGAATTTCCTCTTTTCTTTGTCACGCAATGCCAATTTAATTTAACCAATTTTTTTAGACCAGATAAAAAAGTTGTAAAGAATTACTGCGAAAATTTCGTTTAAAAGCAAACGATTTCTATTTTCGAATTGTATTGTCAATGTTTTAGTCTGTATTAGTACTATTTGCCGCCCTGAAAACGATTCCGCTTTAATGGAAGCATTACAGGTTTCTCATGGAAGATGTTAAGTGCCCTTAACATGTTCTTCCACGACGAAACTGCAAGAGACCGTGCACTTAACATGTTCATCCACTAGCAGTCAATTCATCATCAAATTGCCAGTGTTAAATGCACCGCACTAATTCTATTTTTGAGCCATTGTACATCTTGAAAGATGAAAAAGGGCTTGGCGTCATTGCAGAGTGTAAGACTACAGGCAGTTAGTTACATGATGTACGCAATTTCCTTTGTCTTATGGCTCTGACGTCACATTAACTGATTCTGATCTATAATTTACTCATTTATTAATTTATAAAATACAGCATAAATAAATTAATATTATAATGGAATTTATTGAAATCCTAAAGCACAATTGAAAAAAATGACGGGAGGCTGTCTTTTTCAAGCACCCGCTGATGTTAAAGGCGTAGGACTACTTTACTCGCGTGACTCTTTTGTTTCTCGAAGTTTCTCGGTTTCTCTTTGTTACTCGCGATTTTCTTTTGTTTCTCGAAGTTACTTCCGATACTCTTGTTTCTCGAAGTTACTCGTGATTCTCTTTTGTTTAAGTTACTCTCAATTCTCTTTTGTTTTCAACTCAATAACGAAACATCTCTCGCGAAAACGTAGTAAACGAGAGCGTCAGCCAATTGTGTTCGCTCTCCTCATGCGTGTGACGTCACCAATTCATGCGTAGTTTTACCCAACTTTGCGACTCAGTAGTCGCTGAACTACAATTCCGAATTTTAATTTTTTTGTAACTTCTGTTGTTACCCTTTATCTCTAAAATAAGACATTAGTTATATTTTTAACATATGTGGTTACCGAGATATAGAGGATCTCACAACGTTTTTTGTGGCGTTTTGGTGTGTGAATCAAATTCCTTCCTGAGACCCCAATGGGAGGAACGTAGTCCTACGTTAAAATATGCTTGACTGTTGATGATTGAGATGTGGTTTAATGGAAAATGGCATTTCTGGCCAAGCTGAGCCAGCTTTTCTCATGAAATATCAATTTATTTATAAAAATTAGTGTCCATATATAACTATGAAAGTGACATTGTGTAGTTAATTTTTACTTTTAAAGCTTGAAACCTTTCTTTCAATGAGAGCGTTTGACTTATTCATATTTAATTAAATCAAACGTTTTTAAAAAATTAGTGTTAACTATTTCAATTTTGAATCAAATACATGAGATTTTTATTATAAATTATTGAATAATTTTATAGAAACTTCTTTCAACGATTCACATATTATCAAGTCTATTTTCAAGTATCACTGAAATTTTCCATGAAACATTAAATATTGCAATTTATTAGAATTCTAACTTGCCCGTTTAAATAACAAATCCCTTATATAATTTACGTTCCCACGTTCCTCCCATTGGGGTCCCAGGAAGAAATTTGATTCACACGCCAAAACTCCACAAAAAGCGTTGTATGGGAGATCCTCTATATCTCGGTAACTACATATGTTAAAAACATAACTAATGTCTTATTTTAGAGATAAAGGGTAACAACAGAAGTTACAAAAAAAGATTGAAAATCGGAATCGTAGTTCAGCGACTACTGAGTCTCAAAGTTGGACAAAAAATACGCATGAATTGGAGACACGATCCTCTATATCTCGGTAACTGCATATGTTAAAAACATAACTAATGTCTTATTTTAGAGATAAAGGGTAACAACAGAAGTTACAAAAAAATGAAAATCGGAAAAGAGTCACGCGAGTAAAGTAGTCCTACGCCTTCAACATCTGCGGCTGTTTGAAAAAGACAGCCTCCCGTCATTTCCCCCTTGAATTCAATGGTTACACCAACTTAACGATAATTCTGTGTTCATGTCTAGAATCAGGAAAGTCGATGATTTTGACAGTTCTTGGTTTTCTTTAACGTGCATTATTTATCATAAAAGTTATTATGAAATGTGTGAGAAAATAAATCTGTCAAATAGATGTCCTTTTTAACCTTCACTTTTTTTTTCTTTAGTTTCCTTCGTTCCTTTTTTCCGCAAACGACTTCTTGATAAAGTCATTGCTTTTGTTTTTATTTATTTTGTGACGGTTAAATTTTGGCTTATTCGAAGTTGTGCAATCGCAACAGTATTTTACGAATTCAGGTAATTTATGATGTTCAAAAGCATTCACCACATCCTGCCATGAAAATTATTTCATATGTCGAGTTTTTGCTTTGCATTATGTCATATTGATTTATTATGGAAAGGTGGCATTTATTTGTATTCTACGGTAGAACGATTTTGCACCAAAATAAATTGAGAATTGTCAAATGTGTTAGTTTGGAACGAATTGCATTCCATCAAATATGTATTGCGCAGGAATATTTTAAAGTGTAATTTACTCGGGTGGCTGGAATTTCATTAGTTTTTTAAGCACTCTCTCTCTTTCCTTTATGATCTAATTATTTTATATTAAAATTACTTATCCCGAAATTGTAAAGTCCAGAATATCCTTGTTCTAATAAGAGTAATTTGAAGCAGCTATACAACTTTCCTGTTTTTTTTTCTACGATTATTTAAAGTTTTCAGAAACACCTTTCTTCTGGAAACGATTCGCGTCCTTACTCTATGTTCGCGTCGCGCGAGACGAAATATTTTATAGAAATATTTATTAAACATCGGAAGAATCGTCCTTGCATTTTTTTCTCTCTTTTTTTTATTTTGTCTTTTGATGTTTATTTTACAACATATATTTTTACCAACATTTTGTTCGTTCTAAAGATTTTTAAGTTTATATTTTGAATCAGATCAGTTTTAATTTATTAGTTCTTGCATATTTTTTTTGTCGTCTTTTGATGTTTTATTTTGCAACTTACATTTTTGGCACTGTTTTGTTCGTTCTAAAGATTTTTAAGTTTATATTTTGAATCAGATCAGTTTTAATTTATTAGTTCTTCCATATTTTTTTGTCGTCTTTTGATGTTTTATTTTGCAACTTATATTTTTGGGACTGTTTTGTTCTTTCTAAATATTTTTAAGTTTATACTTTTAATCAGCAACGCCGAGTAAATTCTGTATAGTATGATTGTACATTGTAAAGTTATATTAGTTAATGTTCGATATATTGTTAAAGTGTAAAAGAAATATTCTTTTTCCATACTTCTCGCATTTTCATTCAAACCATACTGTTATAAGGTAATAAAAAGGGTAGATCTGGAGGTTTTAATTCAACAGCAAAGGATTCAAAGGAGATTTATGTTTGTTGGGGAGAGTTAGTGACA
>BGPR01004190.1:0-10562 GCA_013235015.1 Araneus ventricosus | reverse complement strand
CAAAGGATTCAAAGGAGATTTATGTTTTGTTGGGGAGAGTTAGTGACAATATTTGTAGAAAAAGAAACAAAGAGGAGCATATGAAAAAATTTGGATCCCGAAGCATCAGCTAGTATTTCGGTAAGTTACATCATTCTGACTGATGGTCTTCGCTATGTTTCTATTTTTAGACTTGCCTTTTATACCATTGCCATGAAAGCTGTCATAATTCTTCTACCACTTAAAATAATGTATCGCTGCATCTTCGTCATCATTATTGTTGATAGTCGGAACTTTGAATATCTATTGTGTGTACAACTACTGTCAGACTGATAAGTTATACTAAATGAAGATATTTTTATCTCAGATTAATACGTCATTTGTTTTATTTTAGTTTATCTCTAGCTTTTCCGGGCAGAGAATGTGGGTTACTTTTTTGTTTTATAGTCCCTAATACTGCATGTGTGGCAATTGGAATCGTTTTATATTAGGCGTGTCTTCAACGCTATCTAATTTTATTTTATTTTTCTTTGTTTTAAAATTGTAAGAGACAGAACTTTATACAATAATAGTGAATTGATAATGGTAATTCCACTTACCAGTATCGATTCGCTTTTATTTTTAATCTTTACTGATAAAAAATTGCCAGAAGAAGGTTTAATTTAACTTGGTGTCAAGATAATCATAATTGGAAACCACCACAGAGAGAGACAGATGGTAACCAAAGGAAAGTGTAAGTTTCTTGATTTTTTTTTTATTTTTAAAACAAAATGTACTTTGTAGGTGGAGGAGGGTGAAGTGCTTTAAATTTAAAATTTATGTCGTTTGGAACTAAGTGTTTATATTTTTGCTTTGAAAATTTGTTTAGAAAAGAAATTATATGTTATTGATATCTTTATCATATTTTAGTTTAAAATTTACAATTTTTGTCCAAAGTTAATTTGTTAAAAATAATTTTTTTAACCCCTTAACCGTCGCGCCCATCATATTGACTTGCTTCGAATTATCGCATTTTTAGGCTTATAAACTAAAATTTAATCATTAATTAGCTTTATAATTTGACACAAAAATTACGTAGAATCCATAAGCATCTCAAGTTTTCTATGCCTTCTTATATGAATCAAAACGACAGCCCGGTCATTTTATTATATAGCAAAGAAAATGCGACTCTTAAGGGGTTAACTAGATTTTAAGGTAACAGAGAGAGATACAATTAGACATAAATGTGTAATTAAAACCGATTTGAATTTTTGTTTATTTTTCTTAAACCGCGAAGAAACTTTGGGATTAAATATCTGAATATCATGAACTTCATGTGACCTGTGTGCTTTCCAACCAATATAAAAGTATGAAACGAAATTTTTAGAAGGATTTTATACTCCAAGATGAATTTTTTAAAAAAAAATCCTAATTTTAAATGGTTATTAACTAAATTCAGGTAAAGTTATCGTCAGAAAATGAAGTTTTAAATCTTTAGAAAACGAATTATTTTATTCTATTTCCTCAATAAATATAGAATCGGCATTTTGTAGTTGCAATCACTTACGAATCGTGACAATCAAGATTTATAATTGCAAGGCAATGCCTCGCAGTTTTACCTTATTTTGGGAGAATTAGGAGTTTTACCTTAGAAATTATTTCAATACTGGAAAGTACTTACTATTTACACTTACTACTACTTCTTGTGATCTCCCCTCACTACTGTCTACTTGTATTTCTTTCCTTTTAAAAATATTGTAAAATCTGGTATTACTAAAGTGACCAACTTTTAACCTCCGACAAAAGAAGGACACAAATAAATTGAAGCTAAAAAATATCATAAATAAAAAGAAACATTCAATTCATTGCAACCATAATACAGAACACACTACAATATAATAAATGCATAATAAAAACATTTGCAACATCATTTATTGTATTCTGTTCGAGGAAAGACAGAACTTACGAAAGGAGGACGGTTGGTGGTCACCTTAGTATCACCAGCCTACAATTAGCTTCTGTTTTGAAATAAACCGCTGCGGCTGACACTTTTCAAGAATTATTAAAGGTGTTAACTGAGAAAATGCTGAATATCATTAATTTTGCTGTTCTACGCTGTGCCTGTTCTTCATCCAGCAGTTTTCGTTATACACCTATGCTAGTTCTAAAAGAACTAGCATAGGTGTATAACGAAAAGAGGTGTATAAAGAAAATAAAAAGGGAACTAAGCAACTACTTCACTGTCGCCTTAATAGTTATTCCCTTTAACTGTTTCATTTTCTTTGCTGTCTAATAAGATGATCCCTTCTGTTTTGGAAAGGGGCTGTCGTTTTCATTCATCTCGGAAGACATAGAATACTTGAGATGTTTATAGATTCTACGTAATTTTTGTGTAAAATTATAAAGCTAATTAATGAGTAAATTTTAGTTTATAAGACTAAAAATGTGAATACTGGCTTAAATAATACGGGCTTTTAAGTTATATTGTTATTAATAATAATAAATTAATTAATTATTTATTAATAATAATAATAATTATTAATATTAATATTTTAAACCAATAACTCAAATTATTTATTGGTTTAAAATTTAAACCCAAAGCAATTAAATGTAAAGCGTGATAGTTTCACTAAAGAGGATAGAGATGCCCTGCCTTTTGAACCTTTGAACAACATGGAGTCAATGCCTTGATAAAACAAGTTCTCAAGGGGCTGCAAGGAATCGCATGTATGGCAAGAGCATCCCTGACGTCATGATATATTTCCTGTTCAACCGATTATTGCCCGAACAATCAGCTGTGACATTGGTTTCATTTTGGAATTTCTCATTTTCGGATGACGTCAGTTTTTTCACCCGGAAACGTCAGAATTGTAAAGTAATGTCACTGCCATTCAATGATAACATAATTATATGGTCAAATTTTTTTTCTCTGGACTCTCTCGTCTCCTTCCGCATAACGATGTGACTCGATGTATGGTGATTTTGGCCTCTACGTCGTGCGACCAAACGATCTTGATTTTCATTAGCAAAAATCCTCTAAAAGTATCCAACGCTAACAATTTGGCACTGTTATCAGTGGCGAATCCCGGGGGGCTATGGGGCTGCAGTCCCCACCAGAGCCAAACCAGAATTTCTGATTTTATTTAAAATCACTACAACTGTTTGTTCTTAATCTCCCTTTTTTTTAAAAAAAATAAATAAATAAATAAATACATTTAAAAAAACTTGACAACATTTCTTCCTGGCTTGACAGACTAGAAAATATCCCCATTTTTGTAGTCATTCCACTCATAGTTGTACGTTCACGCGGTCGAAAACACTTTTTGGTTAATTATTTCATAATGTTTTTTATTAAATTATGGAAAGTATTGTAGTGTTCTTTATGATTTTTATTGTCAGATGAGAAAAGTCTACAAAGATAAAGTGTTTTGGTTTACATAAGCCTCGAGGTTTGACATTCATCACGACGATACAAAATTTTTATGACCTCCGCCCGGCCCCCCCCGACTAAAATCTTGGATTCGCCACTGACTGTTACTGCTCTGTTTTTTTAATTTTTATATTTTCCGGCTATACCATAGGAAATTATTATCTGAAGTAGATGATTTTTAAGCGGCTAAAAGAAGATTCCAAAAATTATCTCCTCAATGATCGCAATTAAACGGCCATACTACATATTTTTGCGCCACTTCTCACCTTTTTCAAAAAAGTTGTTTTCAATGATAGCCGTGATAAGTTGTCCATTAATAAAAGTATTTAATAATTTCATTAGATTTATAACCCCAGATAAATAAATAATGATTAATATATACAATGGCACGATGGCCAGTGGCGGATTTTGTCAATATGAGGCCACAGGCGCAAAACTGACTTGAGGCCTCTTCCCTCTACCTAATGTCTCAACTTCGCCATCGGCTTAACCCTACGATGTGCGTAGAATAGGTTTTGAGGCCCCCTACCGTTACCATCGATGGTCAACGCCCCTGCCCTTACTCAATGTCGCGACTTCGCCGTCGGCATAACTACAATTTACGTCCAATAAGTTTTAATACCCCAACCGAATGTCACTAATTCACCATCAATTTGCATTGCTGTGTACGTCGAATGGATTTTGAGGCCCCCTGAATTTTCGAGGCACGAGGCGAGCACCTCTAACGCCTGTGCGGAAAACCGCCACTGACGATGGCAACATTTCTTTGTAAATAAAGACCTTTTTTGTGTAATTGTGGCGAGTTACTTATATTTTCTTCTACTGCAAGAACAATAAAAGTTGACATAGTCATTAAATTTATTTCTTAGCTCTGCCCAACTTACTGTTCAGTTTTCTTTGAATTGATATTCAAAAAAGAAAAATCACTGAAGCTAACCCCACTTGCAAAATCGATTATTCATATCGAAATTTTTGAAGATATGTAAATTTTCCAAAGTAGCGAAAAGAATTACTTCGTGTAGAACGCAATTTTATGAAGCGCGTTCTTATTTCCAAACGATTATTTACATCTGTAATTTTTTTGATTTTTCTGCTTTCACCTGCGGTTAAATTTTGTTTGTTTTAAGGGAGTTGTAAAGAGAAAGGAGGCTGTGAGCTTCTTACCTAGTCATCGGGAGCAAATTCGAAGAACAGCGGGTCAAGGATACCGTATAGTATCAGTCGTACTCCAAAGAGGTCAATGTGATTTTTCGAACAAGCTTTGCACGTTTTTCCCACGTGAGGTTTTAACTACTTCAGTTTGCTTCACAGTGATGCGTCTGATTTTAACCCACCTTAGCTGAAAAAATTAATTTAATCCCGAGAGACGAGATTAACGTGGTTTGTATAAAATATGTTTTATATGTTATTTATCTTGTTGCTTTTACTGAAAGGATCATGGATTGCACAGTTTGTATCTTATTCTTTTTTTATACAGCAGTTTATCATTTGGTATGATGATTTTATTTGGGGCCGATTCAAATAGTCGTAAGCACCCAAAGGGGGGGAGGGGGGGTTTTAATGGTGCCATTATTTTTTGCTGGACAAGGGGAGGGGAGTATAGGAGTGATATGTACGTAAAGACATTAAAATCACTTTTTGAAAATCTCTTGTAATTGACAAATAATTTAATTTAAAATAAATTTGAAAAAAAAGTTAAATTTAAAAAGAAAATTAAACTTGATTTACTTGTAAGCGACTTAATCGTAAATTAGTCTTACATTTTTTTCCATTGCTATGAGTTCAGAAGTTTTATTTGAATTAAGTCCCTAAATTTTTAAATTAGATATAATACTATTATAGTTTTTAAAAAAAAAAGAACGTGTGTGTGTGGAAGGTTCAGTATATCTTACGTAATTATAAGAGGGGGGGTTGCGAGATTGCTTATTTTGCTGAAGGGGAGGGGGGGCAAAAATACCAAAACATGTTACGTAATATTTGAACGGTCTCCCTTTAGAATGACTGTGTTACGATTTCGATTCATATTTCTTCATTTCTTTAAATATTAAACAAATTGGTATTTACAAATCAAGGATAATTAAAATTAAGCTTACCTTAAGCAGGTTTTTTAATCTTTTTTATTTCACATTAAGACGTACACTCACAGGACAGTAACAGATAAGAACAGAGGTAAAATAATGATTACATGCTTACTGCTATTTTCACATGCGCAGTAGGTAGCGCTTGCAGCGCCCTCTTTTTGGATTACAATACTGACTTGCAACAGACTGCTACAAAAATGTCCTAGCAACAAATAAAGGTATGTGACATCTTTAATCTAGTGGCGCATCGAAGGGCCTGCCAAGCGGACGTTTCTGAGAAAATGGAGAAACACTTCCAATTGTATCGTTGATTGAAGAAACCACATGAGTCAATAATATGAAAATGCTGTGAGCTTTAAAAAAACTGATTAATTTTTTAAATCAATGACTAAATTTATTTTTATCTGGTAGATTGTATTATATGCCTGTTATGCGACTTTACTCGACTCTTGACATTTCTTCACCCCTTTAGAATGTATTATAAAAAAAACATAAACGCAATTTCGGAACAAAAACTCTTTTGGTTTTTGCAATCAACGATTCAGTTATAATAGGCATTTGATTAATACGCGTTTTATTGTGTGGTGTATTAAAAAAGAGTAGTTATAGTAAGATTATCGCAGTTAGGGTAAAAAACAATATATCGGAAAAAAAGTATTAAAAAGTATTTAATTGAGCCCAATGCTGAAATTATTGTTACTAGTTTTATTGTTTTTGTACAGTTATAAAATTAATATTTTCCCTCTACTGCAGATGTTCCCAACCTGTGATACGCCTAGCCCTGGGGGTACGCGAAGGACTAGTTGGGGGTACGCGAAATCAAAGTTGGTAATGGCGGAAACTAGAAAATATAAGGAATTAAGAAAGTTACAGAATTTTGTTCCCCCAAGTTAGTACTTGCTATTTAATAACTATACCACTTCCAAAGTTAATTATTACAGAGTGTAGTTTTAAGCCATCCTTTTAAGTTAATGCGAAATAATTACAATACCTACTGATTTCATTTGTTTTGGTTGGGTTGAGCTAATACTATTGTAAACATGCAATAATATGTTAATTCAAAAATAAGTCCTGCAAATTCGAGGCATTTGACTCTTAAGCTGATTTAAGCCCTTAATATTATTGATAAAAACTTCTTTGCATAGAAGGATGGTTGGTAAGGGGGGGGGGGAGGATATCCCCGGCCGCCCCCCGCGAAAAATATAAAGATTAATCAAGAGGTACGCGAGGGAATAAAGGTTGGGAGCTCCTGCTCTACTGAATCGGAACAGGAAATAAACTCCATAACAAAAGAGAAAAAACCCTCTATAGATCTATAATATGTGTTATGTTAATAGCACTTGAATGTTAATAGCAACGCGCATGCAAATAAATGTAATATTTAAAAGTGTATGTAGTACAGTAGAACCCCGGTAATCCGAAATTCCGGATAATTCGAACAACTTTTTTTAAATTTTCTGAAAATTTTTTTTACTGCAAAATGAAGGGAAAATAACAATTACGAATCAGAAACAAAGTTAATGTTTATTCCTAACAAAAGAAATATCTGAAGTGATCTTTAAGAATGAATACGGCACTTTAATTAGTAGAATCAAACTCAGATATCTTCTTTTTACCCTCAACTTGTTTGCCACTGTACCGTGCGAATCCCCGCGTTCTCTTTCCTTATGCTTTCACAGAGCATCCAGAGTCAATACTCTACTGCATTTGGTATATCAAGAATATTTTGCCGAATTCACTGGAATCCGAACAGAAGTTAGTCCGAAATTAGTTCGCATTCCCGGGGTTCTACTTTATTTTCATCCCTTAATGGTTCTTCCTTTCATCCCTTATTGAGGCTCATAACTAAAAATGTAAAAATGGCCTTTTTGAGTAAATTCATAGTAGAGTGTGGGGAAACGAGTTTAAGTCTGGGGAAAATTACCCTTTTCCATTAACAGAGGTGAACCAAAGTGTGATATAGATCGCCAGTGGCAGAAAATTATAATGCTTTCTGCGACAAATTTCATCAATATCAAAATATTTCTGCCAGAATGTTCCGTGAAGTAAGAATTTACAAACGGACAAATCTAGGAGTAATTCATAAATAAAGTACAATGTTTAGTTTAAGAAATTCAGCTTTATTTTGTGTTTTAATAAAACACATATTACACACACAGAAACCATTATAACGCAATACTCATCTTAAATATGATGCAAGTTAAGGCACTACTTTTATTTTGTACTATCGGGAACTGCGCCATTAATCATTTGAAGCAAGGTAAACATTCAGCTTCATTATTCACTCTGTTTACAATTTCGGAAGTAACAAATTTTCCTCGCTTTTAGTTTTTCTGAATGTTTGTAAAATGCATAGAATAATTCGTTCCGTGCATTAGATTTAAAGCTGCCTTATTGGTGAAAGGTCAACTTACCTCTTGTCCTTCTATCTGCTCTAGAACGTTTGAAAGTGATTCATCGCCTGCAGTAAACGAAACTATTTCTGAGGAGCGATCTCGGCGCTTTTTCGTGAATATGTTAATTCTCCCAAAAATATAATTAGTTTCCAAAATGAAAATCTTTCTTCATAAAACCTTTGCCGTTCTGCGACATTGTCGCCGCTATTCTGCCACGGAGTATAGATCTATAATTTTGATTTGAAGACCTCAGGCTAAATGTCATCCGTTTAGATCGCTGTGTCTTTGAGTTGCCGAATTCACCGACAGGTAGACATTTATTCCGAAAATGGTTTTTTCAGAGTGCTTTCAATACCCTTAAAACGTGAAGTTTTATTATAATCTCGAGAACGTATCTTTTGACGGTTTTAATACTTTCTATTTCCGTACTTCGTATTCGAGAAAGTAAAGATTATAAAAAAAAATGTGATCCATCAAGGAATTGAGACTAATATCGTGTTGACACATTCCGCCCTATATCGCATCGCTTATTACAGTGAAATTATCCATCATCATTGTGCTGTTATCTCACTTTAGTAGTATCATCTGCCGTATTTGTCAATCGCATTATCTCGTGTGCGACGGAATGACACAGGGTTTCCAGCAGTGAGTCTTCAGTGATGATTCACGTGGCTGTATTATGACTCGATGGATTCGTTTGATGCAGCTGCAACAAAGGGCCTTGGATTGGAGATCGTTTCGAAATTAAAGCATTTCTTCCTAGTATCTTATCTTAATGTCCATTCTACTTCATTGTTTATAGTTAAGTACTGAGAAGGGTTAAGATAGCGGAAATGAAAGTTTTAGTGATGCCACTAACATGTTCGAGTTTCCGCTACTATATACGAAATATCGCGTAGTGCCTGCAAAATTTAGTTTTAGAAAATAATATGGAAAATATATGAAAAATTGTTTATAAAATGCATTGAACGAAATAAAATATGTCATATGGTGGTTGATGGTAAAGACAGTGAGGTTGTCAAGGGGGTCCATCCGCCTCGAGGACAATATTTTTTAATTAAAGTTTTTAACGCCAGAGGTTTGACGTATCAGATTGGGAGGAGGTAAAAAAATAAATACTAGACCCCAGGGGTCATTTACCTTCGCTACCCCACTGGGCAAAGAAGTTTCCGTAATTTTTTTCATTATTAATAGTTAAAAATTGTACTGTTACCTCAGTTTGAGATTCCTGAGATAAAATTTTTCCAGAAATTTTATGAAGTAAGCATCTGTCTCATCCGATCTCACCAATAAAAATAAAACGTGATTTTAACCGGCAAACTAAAAATATGGAAATATTTGGTTCATTTCAAAAATAAAAACTTTGTTTGGTTGTTAAATTTTTTGTAAGACATCGCATTATGCGATATCACCAATAAAAATAAAACAAGATTTTAATCTGCTAACTAATAATATGGAAAAATTTCCTTCGTTTCCAAAATCAAAACTTTATCTTATTGTTAAAAATTTTGTTAATTATTATGCGGGTAATATCTTCTTGTGGAGTGTTTCGATTTGAAGTATATCTAATACAAACTAAACATGATTTTACAGTGTTTCGGTATTATAAATCATATATATTTATATATGATTATAGCATTTACATATAGCATACATACATCCATAATCATATATATTTATATGTGATTATGTATATATGTATGCTATATTTAGGTCTCGTTTCCCTTGATTAACTGTTAGTTCAATACTACAGAGTTTGAAACGTATTTTATCTTCAGAAATAACTATTAATTCTAGTTATTTCCAATGCGTATCAATTTCTATGAAAAAAACAAACATGCATCATATTTTAAGCATATGAACAAACAGATGTGTATTTATGGTACGAAGAAAATGCGCATACGGGTACCTATTGACGTAAATACTGTCTAACAGGTAGGTGGGTTGGGAAATAAAGACGTACGGCAAATATCTGGCGACAAAAAAGAAATTGAACCACGTTGTAAAAGAATGGGCGATAACATAGTTCCATAATGTGCACTTTTACACGCAATTTAAGCGCAGGCAAATAATGACAGTATTATAAAGCATTGTATCTTATATATAAAACAGTAGAAAAAGAATATATTTATGTCTCGGATTAGTGTCACTACAAAACGCACAACACTTTCTATTTTTTGCTGTGTTTAAGTTCACACTCATGTTATTTTTTATGACACGTATTTAATTTTACTAGATGATTATCTATTATCTATACATAAAAAGATAAACCAAACTCTGTCACGTTTTTATGAAACGTATTTTACCGGGCGTGTTTTAAATTCTGTGTATATCGTCGCTACAAATTGTTAACTATCGAATTCTGCATCTAATTCTATAGCGTATTCGATAGCTGACATTCATATCGACGGTATGCATTTTGTATCACTTTTTTGAGAATTTATAAAACTTTAATAGACTGCTTTATTATGCAACATTATTTATTAATTTATATTTTTTATTAATTTTTATTTTTTATTAATTTTTTTATTATTATTTGTTTTTATTTTTATTATTAATTTTATTTATGACAACATTTTTTTATTATGCAACTTTATTCAAATTTAACTGTAGAATTAAAAAATTTTAGTGCGTTTGAAGTTATAAATTAAAAATAGCGGTGAAATCGTAGTTGTAAAAGCTATGCAAAGGGAGTTT
>BGPR01004189.1:99077-117383 GCA_013235015.1 Araneus ventricosus | reverse complement strand
CGAAACTGAAACTCGAGCTCGTCGGCTGTCTCATTTTCAAGTTGTCCTGCTCCCTCCTAATTAGCATTTCATGAGGATGAAACATTTATTTTCAAGAAAGATGAAAGAGTTACATAATAAGAAAATTTTTCGGAAGTAAAATTCTCAAAATAAAACCCTTGGGCGCTTTCGATGTCAGATTTCGTGCCGTGTTTCGAGAACGAGTTAGCAAATTTTAATTTTTCAGCGTTGTTTAGTTTTCTAGACTTTGCAGTAATTGCTTAAATTAACCTCTTCTAGATTTATTCAAAACTGCTTTGATGTTTTGAATAGGATTTAATTACAGACTTCGTAAATATTCAGTGAATATTTTAGGGAATAATAATGGAGCGGTGATTTTGCGTACATGTGATTTCATTCATAATTTTGATTCATCTACGCTGTAATTGCTTTTAATTTTTAATTTTTTAAAAAAAACTTTTCTAGTAATTTTGACGAAATTAACAATTTGAAGTAGATTTTGATTACTAAGAAAAATATATTATATCGAGAGCTGCTCTCATGTAAGTCCAAACTTTATTGGCGTGCGATAAACTTGTTATATATAACAAGCTTATGACTAAACTTATGAATAAACTTTTACTTTAAAATAAGTTTATGAATAAACTTATATATTGTTACGCAATTCGTTTGGTGTGTGTACGGAGAAAAGAGTTCAGCAAGAAGGTTAATGGTGAACGACGTTTTATTCTCGAATTCTACGGAGAATACAAAGCGCAGGTAACAGTAAAAAAAGCACTTGCGCAAATTAGCAGTACAAGGAAATAGCAGATCACTAACAATAACAGCAACAGCGCGAGAAATAGCTTTCAGCGTCTCACAGCTGACCAACTCTCAAAGGTCCCCAAAGAGATTCTTCGAACTCCGCAGACGTTTAAAGACGATTGACTCATCTCAGCAATTCCGGGCTTTTATACCTTTTCTGACCGGATGTGACGTCACATAGAATTTTCTACATAGATCTTGATATCTCAGCCCCTAATACACATATCATGAAAATTCTAGGAATTTCGAAAACTTTCATTTTGTCGCCAAGTCGCCAAATGATAGCCAAGTTTTTCGCCCAGGTCGGGGGTCATTGGCCTCCATTCCCGATGGTTAGTAAGAACCTCTATAAATGTCTCTTTCCAATCATAAGACTAACATTGTGGGGAAGCGACATTACATATTTGTTACAATATGCATACACACAGTTCATAAATGCCATGCACTGAATTCGAGCATAAATTGTCTACAATAAATCAAAAAAAGTTTTTTGTTCCGCAATGGATATAACATAAGAGGAATCATTGGTAATAAGCGGACTACAGAGATCTTAGTTTCAAGTATAATTCACAACAATTATTTTACGAATAGATGGTGTGTTTCTCTTTTCTTCTGCTTTACAAATTCTTGCTATTATCTTGAAAGTGAAAATACTGCTTGTGTGAATTTCATTTCATTCATCATTTACATGAATCCTTTCGTGATGTGAATGTGTAGAAACTATTTCAGTGCTTTGTTTGTTTATAGAGTGCTCCTATTACTAAATTGTTGGATAAAAAATTTTCATATATTTATATATGAATTTTTTAATTCATCATCAGATTTTGAAAGTGAGTTAAATGAAAAATAGTTCGTTATGGAAATTTTGATATCCCCTTATAACAGTAGCGAATCCAGGAGTTGGGTCTGGAGGGGACTGAGGCCATAAAAATTTTGTATTGTCGGGACGAATGCCAAACCTCACGGCTTATATAAGCCAAAACACTTTAACTTTAGAATTACCTGAAAATAAGAATCATAAAGAACACTAGAATACTTTAGATAATTTAATAAAAGACACAATGGAATAACTAGCCCCAAAAATATTTTCGACTGCGTCAACGCTGCAAGTGGCATGACTATAAAAGTGTGAAAATTTTCGAGCCTGTCAGACCCAAAAGCATTATTGTCACAGTTTTTCTTTATTATTATTTTTAAGAAAAGGGGAGATTAAGAGCAAACAGTTGTAGTGATTTTAAATAAAATCGAGAGACCTGGATCAGCTCTGGGAGGGGCTGCAGCCCCATAGCACCCCCCTGGATTCTCCACTGCCTTATAACTAAGGTGCCGCAATAGCCTCGAATCAGAGTCACGGTTCCGCGATCTGTGGGTAGTGTGTTCAAAAGCTGATTCAACAAAAGATCTGCCGTATATACGAGGCTGGTGCGCATTATGTTTGTGGAGGGTCAGTCATCTTCCCGATGGTGTGGTGCGGAAGTTTGGAGAGGGTGCTGGAATCTTACTTCTCGTCCTCCTTCCCTGAACAGGGTTCAAAATCACGGAGTTGATCCCCAAACAGCCCTCGTGTCGCTTCGGAACGGTGCATTAATTTAAGTAAAATAAATTAACGGTTTGTAACTAACTTTAAAACAACGTCGATCCGAATTCTGATTTGTTCCCTGATACAATTTGGTTCCAAATTAACTCTATCGATACGTGACCGTTCCATGCGTCCCTTCAAGCAAAAGACGATAGCCGTCCGATCATCACTCTGAAATTTCCACTCCCCCTTCATTAAGTGTAATTGATTTCACACCCGCGGTGCGTGCTTTCTTCGTTAGAGTGGCTCGCCCAGATGTGTTTGGGGAAGAGGGGAGTTTTCTTACAATTCGGACAATGCCAGCTGTCATTGTGTGTTTTGAGGAGGAAAGTGAATTTCCCTTATCTTTGATAGAGGAGCTCGGACGTTCCCGTATTTTGAAGTCCCTTTATTTCAATGGCCTCAGGAGTTAGAGGGTTAATTTATGACTGAAAATTTAAATAAAATGGAAATGACTTCGAAATATATCAGCGGATTGATTCAAATCATATATATGGTGCATGATTCCAAAATAATTTCAGGGCTTTGAAAATCGAATTTAAGTGGAAAATAGTTCAAAATATAGTTTGTTCTATTCAAAAACCTTTGATACTATAATGTGGAGAGTGGGCGGTGAGGCTTCAATTCTAGAATTAGTTCTCAAAATTTTATCCTCAATTGGAGATAAAAAGGCTTTATAGCAAGCATACGTCTCAAACATACCTTTCTACTAAATCTTCAAACACCTTTGATTCAAAACTTCATTTCTTTTTCTGTCTCGTTCTAGAATTATTTTATATTCATTTAACCCATAGTTTTATTCACAGTCACTTCTAAGCATGAAAAAAGGACTGAACACCCTGGAATTTACGAGCTGCCAATCAAACGTCTGAACACCCTGCACCTGAGTTTCGACAATGCAGTGACTGATAACACTTGACAGCAGCAAGAAGAAACCTAAGCTCAGATAATGCACTGTCACCTCCAGACATGTGATGCAAGCCAAAAAAAGAAGTTCTAACGGAACGTCGAAGGCTTGACATACAGTCTGTTAAACTGAAGTTCCCCTGTCAGGAGTGAAAGAAAAATGAAGTTCTTTTCAAATTGAACTTCAGAGTTCTTCCCTGCGTACTCAGGGAGCTTATTTATATCTTCTTCCACCGGTGGTTTTGTTGTCGTAAGTTTGCTTCAAAATATGCTTGACTTCCTAACCGTGAAAAGTGAATAGTTTGATAATTCTGTCAATTTTTCATCTGTTAAATTCGATCAACTTGCACCCTTTTCGGAAGCTTAGCATTTTACTGTAGAGGGAAGTTTGTGATTTTCTTGGTCGATTTCATAAAAATATGCTAGCATGATAGTGAAGTTCAGAATTATAAAATTATTATTAGTTAGTTAATATTTTAGAATCTTCAATTTTTTTCTTAGAAAAATTCTTGAAATTGACCTTCTTCTCCGCGTTTTTCAACTCTGCCTAGTTTTTGTCGATCCAATAAGTTTCTAAAATGGTTGCAAACTTTTATTTATGTATTACTAAGATTCCGACATTTTTAATGGTTTGTATCGTAACTTACTCGGTTTATAAAATAATAATTTGTCAAACAAACTTTCAAAGAGAAACTAATTCTAAAAAAGGTAGTAAGCTGTATGTTAGATATATTTTATATCCTTGGATATGTAAATATTATTACTAATATAATAGCCCTGATCTGTCGTCACCAACAATAAAACTCGCGACATAGCACTGCGGGACGTTAAACAGCATTATTTCATTATTAGAGCACCTAAATTTCAGTAATTTTAAATTTAAAAGAGTAATTGTCGTTCTAATTTCAAATTTAATAGCTCTAAAATAGTGACATAAAATTTTCTATCGATTGATATAAAATTTATCTCGCTATGATCAATAGCTCTCGAAAAATTTTAAACTATATTAATCATATATTTCAAATAAATTTCCGTTTTTTAATAGAAAGTAGTAAATCACGTCAGTGGTATATCATGCGCGTGATATAGTTTAAATTAAGAAATATGTAAATAAAAAAATATTTCCTGTCATAAAACATATGTTTATTTTATTTGTTTTCTATCAAAGTTAAACATTTCTCTCGCTTGTATATCTATTTAAACACGTCAAATTTGACGGGAAATCTCTCGAATGAAGATGCAATTTGCACCTGTCATACCATGACGGGTGATTTTCTAGTATATATATATATATATATTTAGTTTCATGTATATTCAGTAAAATAAATAAAAATGGGATATTGATGAGATCACATACTGCGAAAAAAATAAGCGTACTGACCTTATGCCATTTTGTTTCGACTTTGTATATATATTTAATAAATATTTTTAAATCAATATTTTTTATCAAATTAAATAATACTGAAACAAACATTCAGCAAAATATTCCTGAAAATTGAATGTATTTCTGTTTCCTAGCGTTTGTTATCAAACTCTTAGGGGGTTGAAAATAGTTATTCCTAGTTATTTTCGATCTGTTTGGAATGTACAAATATGAATTTGCATTTCTTCACAAAATTTATATTCATGTTTTCACCTAACATTCAAAATATAGGTTTTTCTGATAAAGTTATTTAGCATTTTTTAAAATTAACGCTTTTGTTTCAATAAAATCCGTCATATATCAACATTTGATCCTTTGACAATTGCAGACACTGAATATCACTATATTTTAAAAAGTTCTTTAAAGAGGTATATTTTCATTATTTTATTGTGAATTTAGCATATTTTGTCATGAAAAAGTAGAGGACGGACAAATTTGGCCTTTTAGAGAGTTTGCAAAGAGTCAAGCATTGAGGAAAATCGATATAATCTGAATTTTCTGGTATCTATGAACTTCATATCTGTTCCAGAATAAAACTAATTACTTTTTTCGCAATTCATTAAATTTACATTGTAAAACATATTTCATAACTCTTTATTCAAGTAATAAGTATAAATGTGTGGTTTTAAGTGAATGATGAATTAAACAAAAAAATGGCCAGTTTCTCATAATTTATGAATAGTTTCAAAAGAAATGTGAAAAAATTGACAAAATTATATACGCAATAACATTTCTATTTTAGTTCCATTTTTAAGCGAACCATACATTTTGGAGAATTAAGTAAACAACAAAAGATTAAATTTTATCTTCCAGAAAATTTAATCTTTGAATATGAGATTGAATATTTGACGGTTGCCATGCTTTAATCGTATAAGATAAAGTAATAACTTGTCTATTTAGAAGTCAGTTAGTTGCCTTTTGTCATTTACTGAACTTTAATCTAATATTTTACAAATCAATAATTTAATATCAAAATAAGGATAAAGGTATAAAAATAACGAATAAGCGTAAAATACGTAGCTTCACTTGATTGCAGGAAATATTCTTCAATTTAAGAATAAAATACAGAACGTTGTTAGAAACTTTTATCACACTTCCATTAAAAAGACCTTTACGTACAACGCTTTTTCCAAAATCAGACTGACTTTCAAATCTTTTCCTTTTTATTAGCTGAATAATCAGAAAGCTCAGTGAGAATTATGACCTGGTATTTACCGGTACTTTAGCTGCAAGAAGAAAAGGAAAGAGAATCCACCAAAAATGAATAAAACGAAAAATAAATGGATTTCAAATTTCGTGTTCTCCTAAGAGATAATGCTTGGATGTTAAAATATGAAGTTATTCGGCTTTTTGTTGCAAGTCTTGCTTTTTATCACCGTTAAAAAATGAATCCACTTTCCTTTTAAGCTCCGCACAGTAGCATTTGGTATTTTTTTCCTGAATGTGTATTTCATATTATATTTATTTCCTTTTTTTAGTGTATAAAAGATATTCCTTTCACTATACTGATGATATGTATCAAGCTAGGAGAAAAATATTATACAACTATTTAAATTTTCGATATTCTTGTGTCATTTTCATATCAAAAATATATAAGTATAAAATGTATTCGTTGTTGTAGACGTTAAATGATTAAACAGGTCGAATTAAATTCTAATTTAATTTTCATTTATTTATGGGAGAGTGACGGAATGTATGTACATCTCAGTCGAAGTTTATTAAGCCAAAAAAGAGCAGAAAATCCCTGCTTTTTCTCAGGTAGGGATTTAACAGATAGACACGTGATCAAAGTGAAGGGAATAATAGCTATTTTTAGTATATTACGTAAGTGTTCTAGGGAAAAGTCTGGAAAAGAATTCGCTTATTTCGAGATTTATGTGTGCGCGTGGAAGTAATTAGAATATTCTTTTAGAAATAAATATGTCAAAACAAGAGATTTAATAAACCTCCACAGGGGGAAGCGAACTAAACTGGAGTTGAAGAAAAGTGATTTTGGAATACATTAAGACTTTAAAATATGCAATATTAGAATTTAAAACAAAATTAAGCGAGATTATTACATGTATAATGCTGAAATTATTGAATTTTTTGAATCTTAAATAAACAATGTTTCTAAACATATCATAACCCATTCATCTCAGAATGCGATGATTAACAGATATTAAAAGTCCCTTTATTTATTGTTCTATATTTTGTAAAATCTTAAATACAAAGTGTTTCTAAACATTTTATAATCCATTCACAACGGAGTGTGATGAGTAACAGCTGTTACAATGGTTGTACTCTGTTTGGAATTTTAGTTTTAATTTTTCTGAAATTCCTGGACATTTAAACAGCAAAAAAGTCAAGCTGCTGGAACAGAACTACGTTTAAAATTGAATCGTAGATGGCACAAATCACACGAGTCAATAATACCAAAATCCTGAGTACTTTAAAAAGCTGATTATTTTTTTAAAAATCATTGATTAATTTTTTTTAACTGGTAAATTTTATATAGGGGAAGTTGGGGTAGATTGATACACGGGAACATTAATACAGTCCATAAATTTTGATGACTGGAATGGTTCAAGATGTTGACATTCCCTCATATAAATGCCACTATAACCCTTAGCACCTAACCTCTAACCCTAACCTCTTATTCCAAAAACAGCTTTTGAAATATCTTAAATCTCCTTATTTCTGTTGTAAAATGCCTGTGAATGAAAACCGTCCCTTTTCAGAGCAAGCTTCTGATTGTGCAAATTCTTGATATTCTCTCACCTGTGACAATAGTTGTTTGTGTGAATATAATGTAAGAGATTTAATTTTTTTCCGTGATGCTTATGAGCCGAAGCCAACTTGACGATCCCTTTTGTCCTTTCTAATCTATGAAGTATACAAAGAACATATTGTTATGTCAAACATTTAACCTCTAGAGTTTGCCGAATCTTGAAGTTTTAGATATATATGAGTACAAAAAAGGCCCAATACACGACGGATATTTAACCCGCGAGGACGCGCAAAGGGATGTCCGACACCCCATGCCACGTAAAATGTGAAAAATACCCACTTCCCTTTAGTTGAAATGAGTCAAATCCATGCCATCTGCCTCTAAGGTCATCTTGAACAGACGGAATGTGTTGCAAGAAAAAATTTTAATTTTTCTGAAATTCCTGGACATTTAAACAGCAAAAAGTCAAGCTGTTGGTACAGAACTACGTTTAAAATTGAATCGTATATGGCACAAATCACACGCGTCGATAATACCAAAATCCTGAGTATTTTAAAAAGCTGATTAATTTTTTAAAAATCATTGATTAATTTTTTTAACTGGCAAATATTATATAGGGGAAGTTGGGGTAGATTGATACGTGGGAACATTAATATAGTCTATAAATTTTGATGATTGGCATGGCTCAAGATGTTGACATTCCTTCATATAAATGCCACTATAACCTTTAGCACACGGTATATTTTTTGGCCATATTAAGTGAAAAGTTAATTTAGAAATGAATCAAACCGCTATCTTCTAGTCTAAGTAAATTTCACTTTAAGTCCGTGTTGTGTAATTCCTTTAAGTAATTACGTTTTCCTGCCATAGAATCTGCTCTAAAGAGAGGAAAAAACGTTTATTTTTTTGAACTATATTAAGTTTTGAGGTTTCTAGCGTTGATTTTGCGTGACCACTTGTTTTAAGTAAAAAAGTATCATGGGGCAGATTGATACAGTTGACTCCTGGGCACATTATACGCATCTTCTGTGTGTGTCAGTGCGCCTTAACAACAACTACTTTGCAAAATCGTCTGCAGAAATTGGAAAAACATAAAAATTGACTATCTAAGAGAAACACGCAATTAAGTATTTGTTTAAAGAAAGGAAACGGTTTGAATTTCAGTGCAAAAATGAAATGTATTGTTATAAATTAAGTTTAAAATTTTTTTTTACGAACTTATTAAAATTGGAAAAAAAAGATGTACGGAAAATTAATTATTATCATCGAATTGGGGCCGGAGGGTCCCAGGTTCGAAGCCCGATTCCAAAGAAAGTCCGCCGTGTATGGGGCCTGTTACACGCTAAATCATACTTAGTGGCAAAACGTATATCCGTTGGTGTGGCGTGTAAGTTTGGAGAGGGGGTGACAGCTCAGGTGTCATCCTCGTCACCTGACAGCGGTACAAAATTACGAGGTCCGTCCGAAAATAGCCCTCGTGTTGCTTCAAAACGGGTCCTTAGCATAACTAAAACTAAACTAAATTAATATCATCGGAAAGATAATTTTTTGTATTTTCAGATAGCGTGAAAACTGTTTTTGTGCTATATTATTTTCGTAAGTCATCAAGGAAGAATGCGAAAATTTGCCTTAACTTTTAATTAACTAAAATTTCCAAAAACGGCCTCGAGGCTCACATTCCCTCCCTCCAAAGTTTTCACACACACACACACTACTGTTTTAATTTTCCAGTCTCATTAAAAATGTTAAATTTTGATTAAAATAAAAGTTTGTTACTTTGATAAACTTTCAAACCTTGATATGATGAAGTTTATTCGTATAACAAATTTTGTTTTGATTCCATTTATTACGACATTTATGACCAAAACTCGACTGAAATCCAATTGGAACTATATGTATATCTCTAACGGTTTAGAAATTAACTATTGGACCACGATAAGTGTGGACACCCTGTATAAAAAATAATGAAAAAATTCAGATTACTGAAAACTGTAGTTCGCAATAAAAATTAAAAAAAAAACGGGAAAATTAAAAGATTGCGATTTAAATAAAAATGCTGGCTAGGCTATGTCATTGTTCCACATTTTCTTTCTGTGGATTCGTAAGTATTTGTAGAAAATAACTTCATCCGTCCAGGTGTGATTTTAGTCTTTTCCACTGAATTCATGAATAAAAGCTGGAAACAGATAATTTATGCTTCCAGCTATCTCTTGTATTTTCTATTCTTGTTTCCTTACTCTGAAAAGGAATGGTTTTTGTAAACAGGCCTTTTACAAAAGATACTCATATAAGAAGAAAGAAAGATTTATCAGTGTCAAAATCATAGGATGAAAACCTTACAAAACAAAACAATAATATCAGCCGTTGTTATCAAAAGAATGAGACACAAAATAATAAATTGAAAAGTGTAATATTTATACTTATTTATTTCAAAAATAGCTTTTTATTTCTGTTGTAAAACGCCTGTGAAAAAACACCGTCCCTTTTCAGAGCAAACTTCTGATTGTGCAAATTCTTGATATTCTCTCGCCTGTGACGATAGTTGTTTGTGTGAATATAAGGTAAGAGATTGATTTTTTTTTCCGTGATGCTTATAAGCCGAAGCCAACCTGACGATTTTTTTTTTCCTTTCTAATCTATGAAGTATACAAAGAACATATTCTTAAGTCAAAACATTTAACCTCTAGAGTTTGCCGAATCTTGAAGTTTTAGACATATATGAGTACAAAAAAAAGCCCAATACACGACGGATAATTAACCCGCTAGGACGCGCAAAGGGGTGTACGACACCCCACGTCACCTAAAATGTGAAAAATACCCACTTCCCTTTAGTTGAAATGAGTCAAATCCATGCCATCTGCCTTTAAGGTCACCTTGAACAGACGGAATGTGTTGCAAGTACAAATCCTTTTTAAAAATCAGAATTTAGCTTATGGGGTGTCGAACACCCCCTTGCGCGCCCTGGCGTGTGGTTTGTTTTTGTTGAATTGAGTTATCCTATTAGGGATTGGAAAATAATTTTTTCTCGCTATTTAAGTTTTATTGAGGAAATATGTGGATTCGAGAATATTCGATGTTTTTAAAATGGAGATTTTTGCGGATACAAGATTTTAAAACTGGATAATAGTGTAAGTAAAAATTTCAAGAGATTGATGCAAAAGTTTTATCATTCTGTATGTAAAGTAACTGTATTCAGCTGGTTATTTGCCTTATCCACTTTCACAAAAAATATTGGAGGAAAAGCTTGAAATCGTAGAAACTACTCTTAAAAATAAAAGCTTATAACTCCATAAATTTATTGGATTTAAAGGTAAAACCCATCAGAATTCTTGTTTGGAGTACTAAAAATATGGTTTCCTCTGTATCTAAGAAAATGCGAAGCAGTATTTTTCTATCCAAATTGTATAACGATTATAATATTGATGATTCTTTCGATAAAAAATGTTGAAAACATGTGTGTAAGAAATATACTTTTGTTATGTGTTCCAATGCGTTGAATAATATAATGCATTATTTACTAAATTTTTCGTCTACAAATTTGTTCTTGTATAAAGAGAACTGTTTGCTCGAATCATTTGGAGCAGATATAGCATAAAAATTTTACAAAACAAAATGTTCTATCAAAACATGTCCCAGATAGCACGTACATTTGCAGCAAGTTTGATTTTTACTTCATATTATCTTGTCATGGCAAATTTGACGGGTCGATGTTATAGCGAAATTGCTGCAAAATAACGAGGCAGAATCTCCACCCTCGCTTGCAAAACAAGTTTGCCACAGGTTTGCTTTCGGCTTGTTACAGCGAAAATAGACAACTAGCGCCACCCCTCCGTGCAATGCAAGTTTGCTATTAAGATGTCATGAGGAACTTCACACAACGATTGCAAAACAAGTTTGCTGCAAAGATGATTTTGTCTCTGTTTTTTTTTAAAAAAAAGATTTTTAATAGCATCTCCTAAACCGTCCTTCTTTTTCATTAATTCAATAAATCAATGATAATTTGTGAAAAAACTAACTTTTTTATAAAAAAATTTTGAAACCTTTTCCATGTTTTTACTAATTATAGAACTCGCACTTTAAGGAAATCTATATCGCCTTTTTCTTAATGTTGAAATTTTAACGTTCATAAACAAAATTAAACCTAAAAAACTGTCAATGTTTGTTGAAAATAATAACTTATATTTTTAAAAGTAATTACTTTTGAGCCCTAATTTTTTTATTTACTCTACTAGCAAAACGTAGTTATCAGCGAAAATCGCTCTCTCTATGACTTCAAATCATATTCTCAACTCAAAATTTTAAAAAATTAATGAAATCAAAAAAACAGTTTAAAATAAATCGTATAGATGAACGATATTAGCGCAATTACCGCAATCTCAGAGTTTAGCTGGCAGAGTGGTTTAGAGCGTCAGGTTAGGAAGCGGTAGGTCGCGAGTTCTAATCCGAGGTTGTGTTTGTGCTCTGTTTTTGCAATGAGTTTGACGTGACAAATTTGACGCATGGTGACTTTGAAGCTTGCGTTAACGTGCTGCAAACTTGTTTCAAGCTTGCACTCTTGTCATGTCAAATTTGTTGCAAGATTGTAGAGCAACTTTGCTGCAAACTAAAATTGCTATCTGGGGAATGTAAGAAATATTATTTTCATATATGATCACAATGCGTTAAATAATGTAATGCATTATTTACTACATGTTTCTTCAAAAATTTGTTCTTTTATAACTAGAACTGTTTGCATGGATCATTTGGAGCAGCTATAGCATAAAAAAGTTGCTAGTTTTACTTAAATAGCGAAATAAAGAATTGGGGTATCTCACACCCCTTGCGCGTCTTCGTGTTACTCTTCGTAGCGCGCGTACTCCCAGATTAATGGAATTGAGTTTCGAACCTGGAGTCCTTCGGCTCCGTGGTCAACACCTTACCTTTTAGACCATCGCGGGCTCTTTGTTTAAAAGAAGAGTTGCAGATTTGCACCAAATTTTGAACAAGTCTATCTGTCGCTGAACACGCCACCACAAAATCTAAAACAAATGAAATTTCGGGAAATTTTTAATTTGTAGACCTTTTTCAAATATTCGGTCATATCCGTCAACCGGTAGATTGCATACTTGTTTCTCTGCTCATGTACTCAACCAGCTAGATAAATGAAATTTGGTATAAAATAGTTACATCTGACATCAAATTTGTAGATCTGTATCACATATTGGACCAAATGGTCAAAGAAAAGAGGTATAAAACTAATCATAAAATTGTATGAATTAAAAATAATTAATGTTAAGGTACCCGACTGGATTCGGAGAAAAAAATTTTAAAAAACCTGCACAAAAAAAGATTTACAGAGCTAAATAACAAAAATAGGCTTAAACAGTCACAATTAGAAATAAAAATTCATATATCATCAATAGGTTCTGAAAATATTTGCTTTTTTTCAAGAATTTTAATAAAAACTTCAATGTTAAGAAAAACGGCATAACTGAAAAAATATGGAACATATTTAATTTTAATTTCGCGTGTGTACTTCTCAAACTATCAAGAATGTAAAAGACCGCAAGATAAATTTATATTAATAAATAAATATTTTATGAACATTTAAAGTTTTTCATTAATTCTTTTGCCAAAATTATCCTATGTGTCAGACTGAAAGTGACTGAAAAACATGACTAAATAAAGTAATCATAAAATCTGCGGTCTATTACACCATCAGATGTTTTTGACACTTGTGTATCAAATTTCAATGAATTTTAATGAAATTGTTTTGGAGATATCATGTTTTTCGTGGACCAATTTTAGTGAAATTTTAATTTTTCAGAAAACGCATCTAAAATATATAATAACACATCAGTTCAAATAAATATCAAGGAATAAGAAGAGAAACATGACTGTTTTGGAATCTTAAATATTGTGACTTTATTTTTCAAATCATAAAAAAGTTTTTAAACTTTTTTTCGAAAATCGCTTTTTCAACCTAGTCGGATATCCGATTATTTTCTTTATATTATGAAGCTACATACAAAACGCTGCATATTGTGTAAGAATATGAAGAAGTTGAGAGGAGAAGACTCCCACTGGCTTCAAACAGTACAGTGTCTCTATAACTTGCAAATAGTGATGGATCCATGTTGGCGAAATTTTCTTAGACCCTACATTTTGGTTTCTGTTCTCTGCTTTGTTCAAAGCCGTTCCACAATCATTACAACCAGTAGAGTGTCTCTATAACTTGAAAATAGTGGTGGATTCATGACAAAAAATGTTCTAAAAGCAATATTTTGGTAAATCAAGATACGACCCTAAGTTCATTGGCGAAATTTTGTTAGACCCTGCATTTTGGCTTCTGTTCTCAGCTTTGTTCAAAACCGTTCCACGATCATTACTTACTTTCTTTAAAAATGCACTTCAAAAAATAAATGAATGATATAATGTATAAAAAAAATATCACGCATATTCAAAATGGCCTTTCAAAGATGTGATATCTAGCTCAAAAACCTGTCTGAAGATTGGCGTTTTGATGGTTATAAGAAGAAATGCACACAAAGACAGCGCTTTTACTCTATTTAATCGAAACTTGACTCAAAATTTAATTACGTTACTTTTAAACAGGTTAAAATAAATAGTTATTTAAAATTTCTCCCGAGTTATCAAAAATATTTATATTGAAACTGTAGTCGCGCTCTTGTAACTTTAACTAGAACTGACTGTGACTGAAGTTAGAGACAGCGCCCTTTGAAGCTTTGAACATCAGAGACCAAGAGATGGAGAATATTGAATCCCAAGAACAATTCTCTTCTTTATGTTTTTCCATTTCTGAAATTATTTTTGTAAACTGTCTGTGTGTCATGTAAACCTAAAATAAATAGCTATTACACAAATATATACTATTTACTAAACGTATAAACGACCTCCTACAAAACTATTTTAATGAATAGAAAATCCTGTTCTAACTAACCTGTTGAATATAAACGTATCTCAGTAATAATTAGAAAAAAAAACTTGTTATTTTTTAGAAATAAACCATTTATTCTTTAACGCATCAAGTACTGTAAGAAGAACAGCAGTTTTTGAAAAACTACAGGTCTTTAGGTTTGGAGAAAAATCTGTTCCACTTTAAAAACTTTTCGGAAAAAAGAATCGAGAAATGATTCCGTGAAATAGAGAAACGGGCAAAACCACGCTCCGGTTGATGAGGTGCAAGAAAAATAACAAGTTCTCTATCTTTAGCAACAGAGTAGGTCATTTCTTTTAACTTTTTGTAGTTGATGGAATTGATACACTTAATGTGTAGAATATAAAACTTTATCTTATCTATCTTACTATAAACCATTCTGTCATAACAAGTTTAGAGTTTCCGTAAGATTATTACTCTCTTTTGACTTGACTTTTTTCTTGTTTGTAAAGTTGCGTATTTATAATCGATTTACAATCTTCTTGCTGATGTGGTTGAGTTCTGTTATTTTTCACAGTTGTATGTTCCTGATGACAATACACTTTGGTAATACTTTCAGAAATTTATGAACAGTTAATCTATCAATTTAAATTAAATTTCTATTCCAAATAAATGGCACCACTTGTTGATGAATAATTGGTGGCTTCAAAAGTGGGTTACAAAGAGTTTTTATAAATTTAAGCTTAGCTTCAATAAAAGCTAATTATTATTGTGCATGAGCAATTTAATTTATTTCGTGTATTTTCCTGTTTACATTGGGAATTACGACAATTTCAACAAATAATTCGTCATGCCTGCCATAAAAAATATTCATTTTAAAATTGTGACCTAAAGTTGAAAATTGTCTAAAATTATGAAAGCGCCCACCAAACAGGCAAATTTTAAACCGATTCTTTTAATAATGTTTACTTTTAAATTTTAGACTCACTTGAAATCAAAATATCATTGATAATTATATAGAATTATTGGATGAAGTTGCGCAGTCTAAAAATTTCCTTCTACAACAGTTAGAGACTATAAGCAAAAAATTAACATAAATTTTAAGGCTTTTGAGTTTATGTATCATATGTACTTGATAACACGAATACGAATATTTGTCTAAATACTGATTGGCTACCCTCGATAAACGAGTTATGTATAGTTTTCACTACAAAGATACTAAATTTCACTGATACTACTAGTACTTTATAGACAGAATTAGCAGCAAGAGTAAGATTATTTGACTAAATACTGGTTGGTTATCCTTGATAACCGAGTTATGTATAGCTTCAACTGCAGAGATAATAAACTTCACTGACACTAGTGTTACTTTATAGACAGAATTAGCAGCAAGAGTAAGATTATTTGACTAAATACTGGTTGGTTATCCTTGACACCGAGTTAAGGGAGCACATTAGCCCCAGAATGGCCAAAATATCAATTTTGATTTTATTGCCTTGTTTTATTTATCTTATCTTTCTACTTATTGTACCAAAATTTCAAATTTGTACATTTAAGATTATAGAAGTTATTTAGGCTTATATTTACGATGGCCAATGATAAACATGCGCAAATGACATCTTTACCTGGTTTTTTCTCCATGTCGGACTTTTCTTCAATTTCATGTTTTCAACATGCTAAGGCTTTTTTCCCTTTTCAGAGAGAGCTTTCAAATTTCTTGTACTTGTTTATCGTTACGTGTATGATAAAACTGTGTACGCAATAAGCATCCAGTTGCTTAGTTTTTTATATATACAAGATAAAAATTCAGCTAGTGCTAAATTTCCTCTTTTTTCACCACATAAGAGTATAAAAAGCTATATTTAACCGAATATTAGATGCACCTTAGAATCGATGCCCAGTTTTGTGTAATATATTTCAATGAATCTGCAAATAAAATTTGAAGTAAAAATATTCATATTTGAAAAAGTAGTAGGGAATTCAAAAAATAGAATTTTTCTTTAAAAATTTTAAATTTCAATTTATAAAGCAGATCTATTTGAATTTTTTTCTGTTTAAGATGACTTTATATGATTTTGTTTTGATAGTATAAAAAATTTTTCAATAATATTTCAAATAAAAAATATTGTTCAGAAGGTATGTATGTCATGTGTCCCCTTAAGTATAGTTTTCACTACAGAGGTAATAAACTTCATTGACTAGAGTGGTATTTTATGGACAGAATTAGCAGCAAGAGTAAGATTATTTGACAAAATACTGGTTGGTTATCCTTGATACCGAGTTATGTATAGTTTTCACTACAGAGATAATAAATTTCACGTACAGCACTGGGCTATAAAAACGCACCACTCTATATTTTGTCATATTTTATACCCAGGCTGACGCAATCATTTAAAGGATAATGTAATAGAAAAAATAATGATGAAATCATACTGTTGCACATCTACCAAAACTACCTGATTTTCAACGGTTTTGTTTGCCAAATTTAAATTTCTAGAGTAATATTCATAAAAAATGTGAATGGTATGTTTTCATTGGCCACTGCTGTACTTTAGTTTAGCTTTGTCATCTATTTACTTTTCTTTTATTTTACTTATTGAAAATGAAAGGAACGCTTAATTTGGTAATTTGATTGATCACGGAGATTAAAAAAAATCAACATTTTAAATTACTATACAGATCCTTGTTTACAAATTTAATTGCAGTATATGATCATATTTATGAATAATACTTGAATGGATTTTGATGTTGTTTTATTTGTTTTGGTAATGAAATAAGCAATATAAATTTATTAAAACAATTTGCACGTTTTAGAAACTTTATTTCAGAAATTAAAATTAATTTTACTTAATGAAATTCTATGTTTTAGACATTCGGATATCTATACAATTTCTGAATGAATATCTAATAAACATTTGAAGTGAGTATTATTGAGATGAATGTGATATTTGCAATGAATTTACAACAAATAACACTTACAAAGAAGCAGAGACAAATAATGAAAGAGAGAAACTTAATGAAAGAACGGGTGCGTAATTAAATTTTTGGAAATAGGAATATTGAAACTGAGTTAAGTATAACGGATATAGAAACAGTGAGTTTAATAATAAATGAGACAAAGTAAAACTCCTCTCAATTTCAGATTTATTTAAAAATGTATTCATATCATTTGGTATTCTACCAGAAAATATTTCATGTTAAAGATTACTTATCCCTAGTGGGAATGTATTAATAAAGATTTTCTGCCATTTTTTTTATCTCTCTCAATAATATTTACTTTTATTAATTTCTGAATGACATTAAAATAAATTTTCATGCATAGATGATATCATTACTTCCGCATAAAATTAAATTTATTAGTTTTTCGTATGCTACTTATTTGTTTATTAGTGTTCTATTCATTTCCTTTCATTCTCACTCATTAAGTGAATGATCCGAAAAAACTAATTCGCATCCATTCCATGAAATTACTTTCCTTTCTTAGCATTCCAAATAAACATTTATACATATGATTGTTTAATTGCATGGGCTATTTTATATGTCTCTAATAATCTTTTTGCTTTGCGATTTTGAATATATTTGGTACAAAATATCAACGTAAAATCGTTCGATTATCGGTAGCGATTATAATCCGATTTATGACATATACACAGAAAAAGTATTGTAATCGTTAAAAAAAATAGACTTCGAGATTTTATGAAATCCGATGTTTAAAGCCTCGCTTATTCAGAAAAAAACATCTTTAGAGTTTTGCCTATGTACATAGTTGTTTATTTTTCTATCCATGTGTATGGGAACACAGCAACTCAACAACTCAACGAGCAAGAAAAATGAAATTCAGCATGTAGTCTTAGTAATAAAATTGCATATTTTTGGTATCAAATCTTGGACCACATTTGATCAATGGAAAAAGTTAGGCTTCAGTTATTTGATTTTCCGAATTCTACCTTAAAACCACACACACAGGGCCATGTTTAGATATACAATATGACTTTTACGATTATTAT
>BGPR01004189.1:63084-87011 GCA_013235015.1 Araneus ventricosus | reverse complement strand
TTTTTTATTAACATTGTTTTCACAAGAAATTAATTCATTGGCCAATATTTATCAACTAATCTGCTCATAAAGACTCTTTCAGCAATGTGTTGATCCGTGAGTCGACACCTCACATCGGAAATAACATAATTCAACGTTAGATGCTAATCTTTCTGACGCCACAGAACTTCCAACTAAAAATAATTTTTTTTTGGCTTCGAAAAACAGACGCCGTTTGCAGACAAAAGTTTTTATTAGTTTTATTTTTATAGGAAACCAATACATTGGCCAAAATTTATGTGTTCATAAAGTCTCTTTCAGTCATCCGCCAACCAACAGACGCCTCGAGGAAGCGGTTGTCGGTGATTGGCCTAAGATGATGAAATTCAAAGCTTTATAACTTGGTAAATTTTAGTCTAGTCCAGCCTAAAATCCCCCCCCCCCCCCGGTTTTTGGATTTAAAAAAAATAATCGGTTTAAACCGGGGCAAAAAAATAACCGAAAAAACCCGTTAACCGAAACAAAAAACCGGTTTTTAGTTTAAACCGGTAGGTTTTCCCCATCTCTATAGCAGAGTACCCGGCGTTGCCTGGTCTTTTTCTGGCCAAAATCTTTTGGAAGATAGGAAACAGAACAATATTTTATAAATAACATAATGTTTATGAATGTTATACTTTGTAACTTTATAGAGGTAATATTTCTCAAATTTTTTATGAAATGATTCATAAATTAATCGTACAAAAAGTTTCTTTCATTTATCATATATCACAGTAAGCAGTATTACATATATTTCTTAACACATCTTAACATCATACAAAATATTGTATAATATTGTTACGATAATGTGAAGACTAAACAATATCATGAAAATATTGCACGATATTTTTATATTACAGGGGATCATGGGTATCTTTAGATTTGATTCTATTTAATTAATACGATCGGGTGAATATAATCGTACAAAGCAACAAATTGTATCAAGTTACCCAGCTTTACAACACCTCTGATTTTGAAATAAATCAGATTATATTATTTTACATGTCAGAATTTACAAACCGGGATTTCCCTGATTCTTTTAGACAATAAACGTGTACAACGAATTTCGGCAGACATTAAAATCCATAATCGATAGTTTGAGGCTGATACATGACTCTTGTTTCATTTTAATTGAATCCTGGGGTTTCGAGTGGGGATAAATTGTTTGACATTAATTACGCAAATCTCTTTCAAGAAGCAATAAACGTCATTCTCACGTGTTCTAAATAAAGAAATCGCAACACTGTTCTTTCATTAATTTTTAACAGCTTCTGACGGATTTTTGTAATTAATGACAAAGTTTATCTTTCCAGATTAGCGGTGAATTTTGTATAGGATGCAGTGCCCGCCAAATATAGAAGAATGAACAATTATTTTACATATCAATATTCTAAAGAGAGCAAAAGAATGATAAAATTTGAACACATTATTTGTAAAAGTAAGCACGATATTTTATTTGTTGTATGTTAGATATTTTTCGAATAATTTTTAACAAGGGAGCAAAATTTTTAAAATAAGGTAGGTGAGCCAAAGTTGGCCAGTGTTCCTAAGGTATCCCACCCCTCAAAAGTAGAATTAATTTCATCTTTAATTACAACATGGTGCTACTGCATTGTAAATCATTTATCTGCATCTTATGTGGCTTAATTTGAAAAGAACACCTTGATCGGCGTCCATGGTATGCAGTGATTTCACTTTTGAGGAGTAGTCGTTCTACTTTCCAGGTAGGAAGATATTTTAATTTACATGTGTTTAAATTCTTAGAACTTTCAGTTAAGATACGTTTTATGAAGGCTTATTTCTTTCTCATTAACCACATTTACTGCAATTCTAATAAATTTACCATATTAATAGTTTAAGTCGTGCATATGGCGGCCAGTTGCATGTTCCGAAGGTGGCTCTGGTGTCGAGCCACCTTAGGAAACACATATGGAAATCAATGTTGTAAAGAAAAATTTTCAAAATTTCTACTTAAATATCTGAAAAAACTTATTGCCATTTATTGTTAAATTTATAACAATAAAAGTTATATTTTTTATTTAATTATTGAATGGTGATTATATTTTTATTTGCATATCAGAAAAATCTCACGAAAGCTAAAAGAAACTTTTGTTAATTCTTGGCCTAGTTATTGTTATAAGTATAAACGTAAAGTATTGAACACTGTAATACTCTTTTAGAAGTAAAAATAGTTTTCCGAGTATTTTTTCACATTTTAAAAGTGATTTCAATATATGGGCCACCTTTGGAACACTATGCTCCAAAGGTGGCCCACCAACTACAATTTTGAAATTGTATCTTAAAAATAATTAAATTTTATTTTACAAGGAAAAGTTTACAGATAAGTGTGAAATTTTACAAAAAAAATTCAGTCACACACACCTAACTAGAAATTTTTAAAAAATCCCCAGATCTTAACTATGGTCACCTTTGGCTCACCTAACTTAATGCTTCATTAAAAATTTTTATTCGAGCACAGTAAAACATGTAATTTTATACATAGGTTATTCACGATCCCTGTAACAAAGAAATCAGTCAAAATAGACAGAACGCCGCCCCATGTCCCCGTGCCTAATGCCGTGACAGCAACTGTACCGGTTGGGTGGACATGGCACAGTCAAAGTAGACACAGGATGAAAAATATTTCTAAGAATCTAAGGTCACATAGCATTGACAGTGGAAAAAACTAAAAATACTAAACAGGTTAGCCACGCTACTGTAACACTTAAGTATCTGCAAAGATCTGTCATCAGTCTATGGACTGGTATTCTTGATGGTCAGCAAGTTTTGCCTAACCCTTTGAGACGACTGTTGCGCGAGTGTGCCAGCTGCTTGGCATATTCTCTCCCGACTGTCACAAATACGTAGCGGCTCTTGTGGCTTTTAGTTACCGACTGACACTTCGGCGTGACACCGGCTTTAGTACTATTAGGCTTAACTAGAAAATGGCCTCAGCTGCTACGCGCGTTGGGTAACGTCGGCCAGATCGAATCGGAAGTTCCCGTGCGGCCGTCCTAAAAGGGTTAAACGACTAACATAGTGTGCCGCGATCTTCTGGTGGATTCTTCGTTCCGGCCGAACTCACTAAGACCACAAAAACCTTTTGACGAACTACTGCAGTCAATTAGAATTTGCAATTAATTATTTCGTGATAGAAACCTGCTATCTAAACATCAGTAAATAAGCCGCTGGAGCTAGATACCTGTAAAATAATTTTTACTATTTATCTTAACGACTCTAAAATAATTAAGTTTAAATTGAACACATCTCGAAACTACAGTTTTAGACTACTTGGTGACTTCTGCCTGAGCAACGATAATATGTTATTCAGCTTGATCAAGGTTCAGAACGTAATGTAAAAAAAAGTTCAGCATGACAAGGTACCGCATTTTTTAAAAACTGTTATCAGACCCTTAAAACACTTATTACAGGGTGGTCATAAATTATTGGACCCATTTCAAAAATTAATAAAAAGAACTAATAATGTTACAACTACGTTTTTCATGTAAAATGAGAGCACGTTTTAAAAAGTTTTTTCAGACAGGTAACGCGCTGTTGGTGATCTAGGTAGTCGTAAATTATTGGGCATCTTCCATTTTTGAGCGCCATTATTTGTGAAACTATTAAAGCTAGAAAAATAACAGCAAGTGCTTATAGTGGATTTTACGCTCTTTAATTTCTTAAATCAATTATAATTCGAAAACTGAATAGTTTTTGAGATATTCCAAGAAAGACTAAAAAAGAAAACCAGAAAACACTCCATGCCATTGCGCATGGAGATCTGTCGCTGTAGCAAACGTAGAACGCCGTAATGATACGCCATCTATCTGAAAAAAACTTTTTTAATTGCTCTCTCATTTAAAAAAGCAGTTGTAACAATATTAGTTTTTTAATTACTTTTTGAAATGGGAACATTGATTTATAATCACCCTTTATTTTACACTAAGCATAAAGGCGGGTTGTTGCCATGGCGGTTGTTGCCGTCTTGGCAAATTTGAGCGCTCTGGGCTATAGTAGTCTGGCACCCCATCAGCACTATAATTATGAATTAAGGCTCTTATATTCTTTAATATCTATATTGTAACAAAATTGTCTTGTGGGTGTACGTGCATGGAATCCAATAAGGAGGATTAAAAAAATAAAGCTCTTTATTTGACAAATATTCTAGGAAAAGAAACGTAGCACAAGTATTAAAACAGCACTTGTAAAAATTCACAGCAGAGATTACCAATAAATCTCAACACAGCGCTCAAAGGTTTCTTATCAGCTCACCAGCTTGCTTGCCGATCAAAATAAAACTGATCCGTCTTGGCTTGACAGCTTGTCTTTATACTATTCAACAGGTAGTGACATAATCTCTAGAAAGTTCATGAAACCAGTAGAAATAGGTTGAAAGTTCGAGGTCCTTCTAGAAAATTCCTTTTGTTGCCAACTTTGCCGCCAAGTCGCCAAAATGGTCGCCAAATTTATCGCCAACTCGCCAAGTTTGTCGCCAAGATTAGCATCTCAGGGAAACGACTTTATAGCTTTGTAACAATATATAGAGATTAAATAACTAAATATGATACACTATTATGTCATTATATATCAGCGTACAGCTATCTACTTTGTCACTGATAATGTAAATAACTTGTATTATATGCAAAGTATAGGTTTTTTTTTGACTGGTTGCCTCCGTGTGAAGATTTTTTGAACTCATATACATGTTAATATTACCTTACAAAATAGATGTCACTCCTTAATCATATTTGTACATTTAACATGTTTAATATTATAATTAACTTTTTTGGTTCAAAGTTAAAATATAATCAGCAGCATAAATTTTTCGTCGTCCCTGGTTGCAGCCCTGGTTGATGTGTGAGCTTCCCCTATTCGGTGGACCTTCTTGCTTTCCCAACTTAAATATACTGGACATCTCCTTTTAGTAATTCAAAAAGCACTGGAAGTGCAAGATGTATGGATTCTGTTAAGGACCTCATCACGTGAATCTCTCTTGTTATGGGTAAGATCAATACGAGAAGTGGGTCTTCAAATAGACGAGGCAATCATTTCTTTGCTGATGTGGACTAAACAATGAAAACCCCGGATGTAGCTGTAGGAGTTCTATTAGGTATTTATGTGGCTGAGTGGCAATGAAACATACATTGCTGCTTTAGGTCTTTTTTCCTTTCTAAAATTGGAATGGCACAGGTAGGCTAAGTTTCTTTGGCAAATATTCTTCGTCTTTCCTGGTCGCGGTGATCTAGTTGTAAGGTTTCGTCATAGAGGCCGTTAGGTTCCAGATTCGAAACCCGATTCCACTGAAGATCCGCCATGTATGGAGATTGTTTCACGTTAAAGCATACCTAGTGGGTCAAACGTACTCAGACTGGTGTGGTGTGGAAGCTTGGAGAAAGGATACCGGCTGAGGGGTCGTCCTCGTCATCTGACCGTGGTTAAAAATTACAATGTTCATCCCAAATAGCCTTCGTGTTGTTTCAGATGGGATGTTAATAAAACGAAACTAAACTCATTTTCGTCTTTCTGAGTACTACTCCCGATCTTTTATTGATACAAATTTTTGTTTACATTCCATGACCATGAGTTTAAATGATTCTACTGAAATAATAACAAGTATTTCTTTAAACTGCACTGTATAAGGCTCTCGTGCTACACGAGATAATTTCTTAAATAACAGATGAAATATTGTATTATTCTTTTTACGCTCAAAATGAGTATTAATTTAACGAAAACGATATGCACATTTAAAAAATCGTTGGTTTTGAAATAAATTTATTAATAAAAATGTTGATAATTAAGTTTCGAAATGAATTCAGCACAATTTTGGCCACTTGTAAAACTGTTTCATATAAACAAATTTTTGTTCAATCAAAGGTCGAGAAAAATCTCAATCATATTATCTCACTTGCGGTTAAGACTAAAATTCAATTAACAATGATATACATAAAAATTACTTTTGCTTATCATTGTTAAAATACTTTCTAGTTACATATGTGGAATGTCGTAATTCAATTATTTAGATTATAACACAAATCGTCCTAAAAAAATTATTCTTATCAAATTTATAACTTAGGTATCAGCATTTGCAAAGAAAATATAGATAAGAACTTCTTATGATAATACAATCTTGCAGTTTCGCACTTTCTTAACAATATAGTACAGAAAATGCTAACATTTGGTGCATTATTATACATTTATAAATTTTTAGCATTTATATAGATCATATAATTTTCCAAATTAAATAAATAATATATTTTAAATAGAAGGTGTTATATTGAACTCATATATATATATAACATCCTAGTTTCTGTGAGGTATAAAAGTGTGATTCCAAAGAAGACGGCAGTCGTTGACGAAAGATGAATAGTTTCCTTATTTTATTCGTAAATTTCAGCTGATTAGGGCAGAATTTAGAATAATATCAAGCCATGATTTAAAATATAGACGCAAAGCGCAGTCACCGGCGACAAAGAAACAAGCCACGCCGAAAACGGGCGTCTGGTTGGAAGGTTACATGATTTTGAAAAGAGGAAGTTGCACCATCGCAGCGAGATTAAGTAGTGTTGTAAAAGAGGGGAATCCCCGAGCGTTAGAGCGGTTGAAACTGGATTTCAGCCAGTTAAAGTGACAGTTAATTGTGCTCAAGTAGAAATAATTTTACGAATTAAATATCGAGTAGGGTTTTTTAAAATTAGGAAAGTGTTAAATTATTACATATATATATATATATATATAATATCATACTTTAATGAAGGTGAGGTGTAGTCCATTTTGTCATGGAAGAAACAATATTCGGCTTAATCTTCTTTTATTCAGTCATTGAGGATATTAGGTTATTTCTTCATGGGCAAAGGATTTAATTTTTACGTAGCTCCAATTCCAGTAGTCAAAAGGTTACGCTTCAGCGGCGCGTGGTTGTTGTCAGCTTGCATGTTGGAATCAAAAAGGGCAGATAGGAATGCGCAGAAAGTTTAAGTACCCAGAGAAGGGAACTTCCCCGGAAAAAACTCGTGACTCGAAAAGAAAGTTGTAGTTCGCTGATTACGATGGAAGTAGAAGTAATTTAAATGAGGTGTCGTTAAACTGATTTAAGAAAGTTAAAAAATTAAAATATCACATATATATATATATATATATATATATATATATATATATATATATATATATATATATATATATATTGCTTATTTATAATCATATTAAAATGAAAGTTTTTAATTTTCGAAAATATTATTGTAATAGATAGTTAAATCATGGTTTTCTATAATTACAAATTTTTATTAATTTTTTTTCCAAATAAACATTTGGAATTGCAAAGTAAACCTATTATTTATAGATACTCTACATCTAGCTTAATAAAAAAACCCAATTCATTTTATGTATGACACTGCAACATATTTGTTTAAGTTTAAAAAAAAAATAGAAGCTAAATTTTTTTTTATTTTATTCATTCCCAATATCCAATAAAAGATATGATCACGATCTTCATTAAAATCAGTCTGAAAAGTATTTTAATTTAAATTCACCAAGGTAATAAATACCTCTAGAAAATAAAGCAGGTGTTTACAAAAGCAGCTTAAATCACAACTAATGCTTCTTTCACGAATGTATAATTGCAAAATTTAAAATCGTAGCTGCAATCTTAACTCAGAAAAAAAATTGGTCCCTAATGTTTCTATTCCAAAGTAAAGTCCTTTCTCTCATTTATTATTTGAATTATTTTTAATCAAAATAAAAGAGAAGAAAAAACTAGGGCTCCTAGATTAAATTTTTAAAGTAATATTAAATATTTTATGAGACAGCTCTCCTTTCTTTCCTTGTTTTAGCTTAGATTTTCTTTCTTCTTTTTCATGAATTTTCTTCGTAGATTTATATCTATTTTTAGTGTTAATTTATCTGCCATTTTTTTATTTGCGTTAACATGTTCTTTTTCCTAAAAAAACACACGCTGCTCTTTTAATCTTTTGCTTTCTCTGAGAAAAGAGAATAATCATTATTGTTTAAATTGGAAGATTTATTACCTGCGACTTTTTTAAAAAAGCGTGAACTTTTTAGGCTTTTGTTTACTCCGAATAATATCGTTTATTTGTAATGATCGCAATTTTATTGAATAAACGCAAAGAATATTAAAAATATACAAACGATAAGACCTGACAGCCGAGAGTAATAAATTATGATTTATTGATAAGGAATAAATAGTTTTTGAGAGTAATTTTTAAGAAACCAAATGATTTTACTGCAATTTATAAGAAACAGACAGAGAATGTGGGTTTAATCAAACGATAAATTGAGTTGAGTAATAATTCAGTTTCATATTTAAAAATGAACGCTGAAATAAAGCAGTTTGACAAAGTTTTTCATATTATTTGAACGAGAATATAATACTGAAGAAGATACTACATTTTAATTTTTTTTAAAAATTTTATTAATTTTTGTGTATTTTCAGATCATTAAAATTGAATGCCAAGTGAATAAAACTAAACAATATTCACACAATTTGCTTTTTGCACTTATTTATTTATTGAACAGAGTTGTAACTTTTGCTACAAGCACAAGTTTGGCATCGTTACTAGTGCTACAACAAGATAAACAATTTAAACAGATTTACCATCGAAAATATGAAAAAAAAACTTTTAAAGAAACAGCAAAAGCAAGGGGAAAACATTGCTTCTTGCATTTAATAGAGATGTTAAAAGGAGTTGGAACCCTAAGTCCGTTAACCCTAACCCTGTTAGTTCGATGTACCTTTTCTCAAAATCTGTTATAGATTCATGTTTGAACTTTTTTATACAAGTAAAGTACATCTTTCTCATTATAACGAAATTATTTTTTTAATTCAAAAATTTATTTTTTACAAATTGTTTTGCGTCAGAACAAAAAATGTTAAATTGGCCACTTCGCTGCACCTTTTTTCGCAATCTGTTACAGTAGATGTTTGAAATTTTTATGGAAGTAAAGTACACCTTTCTCATGATACTGAAATGAGGTTTGGATTAATTTTTAATTTTTTTTTTTATAAATTTACAAAATATTTAATTAGACATAGTGAAATTTTACCCTATTTTCACACGAAGAAAATTGTAAAAAATCAAGTTTTGAGTTTTTTGAAAAAAGCTCATTTCAGTATAATGAGTAAGATGCACTTTACTCGTATAAAAAGTTTCAAACATGTATCTATAACAGATTTTGAGAAAAGGTACTTCGAAATGGTCAATTTCCCGTTTTTTGTTTTGACACAAAAAAATTTTTAAAAAATTTTGAATTTTTTTAAAAATCATTTCAGTATAATGAGAAAGATGTACTTTACTTGTATAAAAAATTTCAAACATGAATCTATAATAGATTTTGAGAAAAGGTACATCGAAGTAACAGGGTAAGGGTTAACGGACTTAAGAGTTCCAACTCCCCTTGATTGCCGAAACCACTCGTCACGTGTGCTCAAAGCAATGGAACAATGTCACAAAGTATAGCCTACTGTTGGTTTCGGCGCTTCAATAAATAAATAAATACACAAACTCAAAATATATAAAGAGCTATTGAACTAAATTCTTAGTTAAACGACAACTAGAAGATTTTTTTCCAAAATAAATTTGAAATTAAATTTAAAATTTGAAATAGGTTTGATAACCACTCATGAATTATTGCTCAACAGAATATATCGTCACTTAACAAGCAATTTTTTTGAAATTTCAAAGAGGAAGAAGAAACTGAATTTTACGCAACCAATAACGAATATTTCTGAATTTTTTATTATATGATAAGAACATGAGACTCATGCTCCAACCAGATATGAAAGGAATTCTGAAATATTCGTTATTGGTTCTGAAAAATTCATTTCTTCTTCGTCTTTGAAATTAAAAAAAAAATGAGATAGGCAGTATCGTTTGTTAAGTGACGATATATTCTGTTGAGCAATAATTAATGAGTGGTTATCAAACTTGTTTTAAATTTTCAAATTGATTTAAAATTTATTTTGGAAAAAAATCTTCTAGTTGTAGTTTGAAGAAGAATTTAGTTCAATAATTCTTTATTTATTTTGTATTTGTTAAAAATTGTTAAAATTTGGTGTTGCTTGTTAAGCGTCGATATAATGTATTAATCAATATGTGTCCATTCAATTAAACGGTGCTTAAAGTTTGCAGAAATTTTCAGTCCGATAAATCTTTGTCCTGAGCCAGGATGTAATCGACAGTGAAATGTCGATCAACGATTGCTTTTAAAGATCCACTTAAAAGATAAGTTTTCTATCGATTGTTTCAGACACGCACAAGCTTAAATCAATTTCGAGACGGAGTTTCGCTTTGTGAGAAAACAAAACGATCGGTATCTCGATGGTTAAACTAAATTTTGTACATAAACAAACTTTGGCATGCTGGATTTAATAATGACATCAAAACAGGCATTTATTGTTTGGAAAATTTTTACATGCCTATTTTAATGTGTAGATTGCATCTTAAGAACCTTTAAATCTTCCAGATTTATACAGGATCTTATTTCAGTTAAAATGGTATCTGTTCTTTAAATGTGCGATAACAAGTAACCACATAATGTTCAGTAATTCGGATTTTCTTTCGCGGCTGTACATTTATTTGTATGCATGTATAATATGTACTTATGGTAAAGACAAATCAAGAATTTATTCCAAAATAAACGCTGTACTGAATTCTACTTCGATTGAATCAAAATCCACCTCGGAAGATGCACAAAAGCTGTTTTAGAAAGGATTTTGTAATCATAAGTCTTGATCAGATAATAAGAACGTCACCTAAAGTGGCAAGCTACGTTTCCATTTTCCAGATTATATTGGGGAGAAAGTTTGTCCCCGACTGATTGATTGGTGGATCAAGCAACCAGAACCAGATAAGAGATAATTAAATGAAAAACACTCACCAGATCATCCATAATGATATGTGAATAGGTTAATAATGAATGAAAGGTTTAATTTTCTGTATCACCTTCTAAATTAACAAAAAAAAAATAAGTCGAACCTGTGTGCTTGGAGGATCGTTGATATAATCGGGTTTCGAAACCACTTTCCTCCGTTCCAAATAATAGATATACTAAACAAAAATTAAAATTAAAAAAGTATAGATAAGAAACAGCAGATTTAAACATAAACGATGACAATACATCTTTTAGCGTACTAACGCAACAGCCTCAAGTGATTGCATCAACAGAAGTTTAAAACGATAATATTTAAAACACATAATCATTATTTAAAACACATTTTTTCATTAATGTTTCATTAATTAATTTAATAAATTTTTAAATAATATTTTCATTAAAATTTAGTCAATTTATAACTGTCATTCCTCCGTTCCAGCTGCTGGAACCGTTCCAACAAGCCACCATGCTCTTAAACATTATTCCGAACCACGGTAATATAAAATCTTGTCTTTGGAACAATCGTTAATTCATCGAAACTATTTTTGAAACAAATTTCCCAAAAAAGAGCTTGCTTCTTCAATTTGAAATGAAACTATTTCATTAAATCTTAAGTCAAGATAAGAGAAATATTTTATTTAATTTTTAGAATATAATCCAACTATGCATTAGATGGTGTACGCAATTAAGCGTTAAAGCGATAAGCTATTTGTCAAATAATTAATAAATAATAACTCCTGATAATATAATTTAATTAGTACATCAAAATACGTTGAAACCTTTACTTCTCTGATTGTTTTGGGTATAATTCTGAAGTTTCAGACCTTATTTTTATTAAAATTATTCCGATTTTTTAATTGAAATTATAATTTTTCCGAGAAACGCAAGCAGATTTGGCAGATACACTATTCAGCTTGCTGTTGCAAATCAATATTTTCAGGAGTTTCCTTTCATCCTGTGCATTCTAAGTTTGCTTTTTTTGGATGTTGTTGGAAACCTTATAATTTACCACTAGATTTAGCTGTCACGATAATCTCGAAACTTTTAGATAGATAACGATTCATTAAATTTAGCAAAGAGTTGCTATGATGGCAGCGAAGTCAGCGTTAACCCTTCTGTCTGTTTTAATCTTTGATGATTCTTTGCCTAAAAGTTTGATTAGTGAAATTATTTTCTACCCGAAGAGTGACTTTACAAGAAATAAAACAACAAAACTACCAACTGATAATTGATAAAGAAAAATTTAAGAATAAAAATAATGTTTAAAAACTAAATTGAAGTAGTAGTATTCCATGTTTCCTTATCTTCATCTGTTTTCTTATCATCAATTCCTTTTTTGGCACATTTCAAAACGATGATTTATGTTCTCGTTATGGAAGGTTATAAAATTTCATGCGAACGAAAGCTACAACTGTTAAAGAATAACTCACCATTTTCCTGTAGACTGAAGTTAGAAATCGTGCTCAAATATTACGCCATCACTACAGAAATCCATCGATTAATCATAATTCTACTAAATCACTTTGGATGGAATCCAAATCAAGCCTATTGATCTTCATTTAAGGTGTCTCCTTCAGTGCATATATGGATTGAGATCAATATCATGTTTTAAAAGCGATATCTAGATATAGAGAGGAAATTACCTTCCTGATTCACAGCAAATATTACAGTAACCGATATTTATCTTCATATCTGAGGAATGAAGATGATCCGTATTTATTCCTAACACCCTTTTTCAAATAAAGCAAATGCGTTTGCTATTTTGCTTAATCCTTTATCTACCGACGTACTTAAAAGTACCGCTTTAATCCAGTTTATTTCTTCGCAATATCGCCGTTTATAATCACAGTATTCACAAGAACACGGGGAACGGAGTTCCAATAACAAGCAGTAAATAGAAGCTGAAGGCAGAAATTAATTTTTTAAATTATTAATTAAATTAATTAAATAATTTTAATTAATTGAAAAAAATGTTTTCCACATTTCCAGGGTTTTCCTACATCAAAAATTATCTAACGGTTAAAAAACAAAATTAAAAAGTCGCTACAGGGTTAAGGTAGGTAATTTTTAATTGTAGTCATTTCGCTCGAAAAAATTTAAGCACAGTAAAGAACCGGTTAACCGAATCTCGGGTTATCCGAAATGCCTCTGACATCGCATATCCGAAAAAAAACATGTTGTGTACTACACGAAAACAATCGCGAAGATGAGATTTTTTGCAACGATATCCCCACTTTTTTCTTTTAAGCCTAAGGTCAGTGACTAATTTTAGAATGCTAAAATTAAAATTAATGAGTATTAACAATATTAATTACGATATTATTTACTTGTGCTTGTCAGGCGCATTGGGCCCGAAACCATCGGTTTGAATATTGCGCCCGACGGAGGGTTAACTTTAATTATGAACATGAGTGTAGCCTACAAAGAGAGTTTAAATTCGTTTTACACTCAAAACATTTCAGAATTACATACAGTAATCACAAAATAGTAATATTTGTTTATGGTTTAACCTAACAAATCGTTATCCGAAATGGCTGTGTGGTGTCTTGGCCTATGTGCGACCAAATAAATGCAAAGCTTAGGTTGACCAAAGTACTTTTATTTTACACAGCTATAATTTAAAGAACAATTCATATAAACCTGGACTAAATATTTATATACAGAGTTCGTTCATCACAATTCTGGGAGGTTAAAGTTCAATGGAGTCGTTGTTCAACAAGAGATGTAAATCAATATAGGATGGATAGATTCCTCCGATCAGTGTGATAGCCTAAGCACTAGACTACAAGGAGTGCTCGCAATTCTATATTCGAGGAGCCGCGATTTCGGAATAATGCCGATTTCTCAGTGATCGTTGTCCAAGTCCGAATTAATTCGGGACATTAAATCCGAACTGATCGCACAGCTCTTTCTGCGCTCCGGAGTCTGAAATACCACGTTCGAGACTTCCTGAATCGGTCCTTCACCGCTCTCCCGTTCCGACTTCAACATTCCGCTTTTGTCCTCACCTCAAGGGGTGGAGCTCCGCCCTCCTTTCACTCCACTGGACAATCGTAATCCCGGGCGACCAACGACTAAATTTCCATGCTCCTAATGGTCAATTCCGACTGTGGGGTGGTTCCTGAGATTCCTCACCATCGGAGCTATACAGTGTGACACGAAAGAGCACCGCTAATCTCCTCAAAGCCGACCCAATGCGCTTTCTGACAGATATTGATTCCTGTGTATTGTTGCCGCTTTCCGCGTGAAGCTATTACCCCCGCGAACGTCTCCTTAATGACCACTAGGTGCAGCTGGCCTGCGGTTTGCGACTGAAGTGAAAGGTACTGGGCTCTTTTCTCGTGGGAACTGTGCTCGCGGGAAGGGAAAACATCACAGCTCCTACCCTTTAGTTCGGTTAACTAGGGTTGTACTGCATTTTTGAATGAGAAAAACCATTTACACATTATAATGTTTTTAGGTTGACATGCTATCTGTAAATTACGAGATGAAAAATCGTTCAAAACGCTTTAAAGGGCAGACCGTTGGATATGAAGCTACCAAATTAGGAACGTAGTTACTACTTGGTAGTAAATACTCAGTTAGAAAGAGATCTTAAAAATATTAGTTAGAATTTAATTAATTAAAATTTATCGAAATTTTAACATTTTCCCTCAGTGAAGTTGGAGGATATTATAGCACAAAAACCATCTTTACACTACTCTTAAGTTTCAAAAAGTAGCTTTCCAGTGACATTAATTTTATTTCTTTCCAATTTTTTTAATTTTAATATTTTTTTTAAAATTATTACGCAACAACTTATGCAATTATTCGCTATTGAAATGCTTAGCAGTCTGTTTATGTGTGGAGTTGATTTTGACAATATAACTTTTAATTTAAAGTAGAAATTAGTAAATTTATATTTCATTAATATTTAATTCTCAAGACCAGCTAACTTTTAATTTAAAGTAGATATTAGTGAATTTATATTTCATTAATATTTAATTCTCAAGACCAACTAACTTTTAATTTAAAGTAGATATTAGTGAATTTATATTTCATTAATATTTAATTCTCAAGACCTGCTAACTTTTAATTTAAAGTAGATATTAGTGAATTTATATTTCATTAATATTTAATTCTCAAAACCTGCCAACTTTTAATTTAAAGTAGAAATCAGTAAATTTATATTTCATTAATATTTAATTCTCAAGACCTGCTAACTTTTAATTTAAAGTAGAAATTAATGAATTTATATTGTATTAATATTTAATTCTCAGGACCTGCTTGCGTATTTTTGTTTGAAATAAAATGGAAGTATCTTGCATTTTTATATAATGTTATGAATTCGCAATCTCTCTCTTTCTTTTTGTCAGTAAATTAAGTACAAGAAAAGGATACACCAAGTAAGATGTACAACACGGATTTAATTGAATACTATTTCACACCAGCACAACAACGCAGTTGCAAGAATAACGACATTACACGTCGTACGCAGCGTGACATAATGGCAAGCAAGACGTAATAACAAAAACAAACCTTTTACAGGCGGTAATTTCTCGTCGAACCACCTTTTTACGAGCTTTTTTTTTTCTTATCCAGGCGATAGTCTTTTGATGATTATTAGAAAGAATGCGTTTTTATTATCTAATTAAAGCAATAGATGGCAGAACTAATTATTTTTCCTGGCGGATTTATACAGTCATTAACATTAATTACTAGTAAATTGCTTTCGCCTCTGAAAGGGTTAAAGTAAGAGTTCACAGGACTTGCAGTGTGAAGCGATAAACGCCCTGCAAGTTGTTATTCATGTAAATGGATTCCTGTGCTATTGTAAATTTGAATTCCATTGAATTTGTGTCGTATATTTCATCTGATGTATTCCTTTACATTGCTTAAATCACTAACAAAGAGTTCTCAGTAGCGGTCTCGTTTGACGTTTCAACCTCATGTTCTCTAGTGAAAATGAGTTGTTTCTGTATGCCTGACCTTAAAATTTGTAAACAACTTTTCAAGAAACCTTGTAAATATAATTCCAGAGTACATCGATTGTTCATGTTCCATTCTATTGTCATGGATCAAGGCCCATATCGGTATCCCTAGAAACGATCTCACAAAACGTGCTACAACAGAAGGATACACAAATAATCTACCAGCACCCAGAAGTTTTCTCAAAAATAAATTGTTAGAAATTTCTAGAAACAGATGGTAACATGAATGGGACACAGAAAATACCGGCAGAAATATTTACAAAATCATTCCAAAAATTCGTAATAATTCTACTTTTTGGCATCGCGATGAAATTATCTTTACAACAGAAAATAGGCTCTTCTACACTTATCTAAACCGATTTCATCTACGATCAGAGCCCTGTTAGCACAAGATGCTGTACAATATTGCTACGATATCCTAACGATATTGTGCAGTATTCAGAATATCGAATAACATCGTGAAGATATTGCTACGATATCCTCAAGATATTGTGCGGTATTCAGAATATCGAATAACATCGTGAAGATATTGCTACGATATCCTCACGATATTGTGCGGTATTCAAAATATCGAATAACAACGTGAGGATATTGCTACGATATCCTCACGATATTGTGCGGTATTCAGAATATCGAATAACATCGTGAAGATATTGCTGCGATATCCTCACGATATCGTGCGGTATTCAGAATATGGAATAACATCGTGAAGATATTGCTACGATATCCTCACGATATTGTGCGGTATTCAGAATATCGAATAACATCGTGAAGATATTGCTACGATATCCTCACGATATTGCGAGGTATTCAAAATATCGAATGACATCTTGAGGATAACGTACAATATCTTGTGCTATTAGGGAGAACAAATGTGGATGCGGCGAGCAAGGAAGTCCGATTCATCACGCCACAGAATGCCCACTGACCAGCTCTTTTCACCTCAAGAAACCAGCACCGACATATGAGGATATCTGGTGGCGACGAATAATGACATCAACACTCTCTGGAGCGAAAATAAGGAATTTAATGGATTTTATTTAAAAAATGAAGATATTTTATTTCCAGCCTCCTAATTGAAAATCCCATAAAGAATTTTTTATGAACATTAACTGAAAAGACATTTCACTTCTGTTTTGTCATCTTTGAAACTTTTTAATTTTTTTTCTTTTTCGCTTTTATTTGTCTATTTGAATTTATTCAATTTAGGCTTGTTGAAATTGAAAATTATGCTTTGTTAATATCAAATTATGTCATCAAATTCTATGTTTCAATTTTGTTTGGGGATCTTTCATTAAATCTTCACGCATACCTATCCAACCAACATGGAGAAACCCGGCTCCGATTTCGGGGATGTGCGTGGTGATAAAGTGAATCGATTTGTCAAATAAAAACAATTTGAGAAGTGAACATCGTTTATGGATGGATTATATATGTTACGAACTACCCACCCTATTGGATTATGTAATAAGTAATGTAATCTAATTTATTCAAGTAAAAGTCCCACTGGGGCAGCACGAGTTCGCAGATGAGAAGCCTCCGGATAAGTAAGCAGGTTCTGACTTTTCCTGGAGATACAATAATGATGGGGGTCGAGTTACCACCTCCTGTGATAGTATGTATCTCCTAAGGGAGGGGTCGGGTCGTGGCTGGTAATGGCTACTAGAATTCCGACCTCAGCACTCGAGCAATTGCAGAGACTGTTATTCAGATGCACCGGGTTGATTTTGATATGAGTATTCAAGTGAAATCGTTCCCGAACACGTAGATTTCACAGTGCATAAAGTACAACCACGTGGTTATAAAGCATTTCAAAAAATAAAAAAAATTTGCAAAAACAGACGGATGAAAAAGAGGAAAAGGAAAATAATTGAAATAATAACGCCCTATTTCCATAAGAATCAATTGGAATTACATAATTATCATGTTCAAAATACGAAAACTTTTATTCACATAAGGCACTTTAAATAATACATTCAGTGTTATCGTCTCATAAATAAATGCAAATAAAACCCCTCGAATTAGCTTCCGAAGCTAGTAGTTTTATCAAATAAAATAAATATTATTTACTTACGCAAAATATTAATAATTCATTAATCTCAAAGCGACGTTCCTAGCACAAGTCTTCACCCTCTCCAATTCTCGCAACGGGTATAGAATTTTTATAATATTTCTTCCAGAACTTTTAACAAGAAGTGAACCCATAACGGTTCGATTGACTTCAGAAACCGAAAGTAGTTATTATGCATGCAAAAAGCAAACAGAGTCTCCGGGGGCTTTCATTAATGGAATTTGAGACGGAGAATAAAATTTTCTCTTCTGACCTCGGCGTTTTGCTTCGAGTGAAGGGACTAAAAAGACTAATCCGAAAGTTAAATATCTTTTATGTTGACTTTCACCCTCAAAAACGGGACTTTTGCATCGGCAGGTCTTTTGAATTCGTGGATGCTCGTGTTCTTTCTAAGGAGAGAAACCGGAATTTTAAAAAATTCCATTACGATTAAAGCGGCAAAATTTCTTTGAAAAACACTTGGTGAATCTTCGCTGAACATCATTTTGCTTATTTGAAGATAAACCCACATTTGTGTTTGTTTTCTTCCACTAAATGAGCTAAATTAACCAATCAGCTAAACGAAAAATCAAAGTTAATTAACTTGAAATCTAGAATTCATGGAAAGTGAATTTACAAAAGGGAAATACTATACTCCACTCCAATTTAAATAGTTACACTTGTACACCAATAACACTTTGAATATTTTGCAGCATAAATGGGATGCTTTACACTTGTTACTTGGAACTATATATTTCGAAAACCATTCATCGTTTATTACCTAAATTCTAAAGAATAACTTAATTCTTCAAACTTACTCTAAATATATTCACCAATTCTATACGATAATCACGTGAATATCGTAAAAATTGAAACGTTCATTTTAAAAGGTACAAAATGTGATCTTAAACGCAACGATACACAGAAACTGGAATGCATACATTTTTATAGTGAAAAGTAATTAATAAGGTGATAATTAAATTATAGAGGAATAATTTATTTTTCTTGCTGTATATTTGTTATGAGTGTGAATAATTTTTATCAGATTTAATATGCTCCAAATTAAAGTTCCAATAATTACCCTTAAAAATATACAAATCAGTAATGAAGAAACTTTATGTAAATCAATAAGCTTGATTTAAATAGTGGCAATTCCCGTGATATGACAGTCACATGACAAACGTTACTGCACTTGTTATCTAACATCCAAATGTGCATTGTCTAATACTATACTATCATAACACCGCGGGGCACCACATATATAAGGGTGAGAAGCCGCTGGATAAGTAAGAAGGGTCTCGATTCCCTGGTGGGTGCAATAATGGTGGTGTTACTCTCTTAGTCCATCGCCTATGATTGGTCATATCCCTGTAACGGAGGTTCAATGCATGTACAGCTCGTAATCGGGGTCATTATGAGTTCAGTCTCAGACCCGTGTTACATTCCTCGGCGGCCGGTCATTCACTAATATTAGGATGCTTAGGCAGGGCGGTGTCTATCTTTGTGGTTATGTTGCGCTATCGTGCGACATAATTCTTCCTCGTGCAAGGCGCGCAATGGATTCGATTAGTTCGGTACGCATTTGCAAAGTATCACAATTCCTGTATTACATATTAATTTAAGTATTCATTGGTAATGAGAAAAATATGAAATTACCCAGATCATTGTGGTTTAATATTTTATCTCCTATTTTATCTAGGGATGGGAAAAACCTACCGGATTTTTTTGGTTCGGTTAACCGGTTTTTTCCGATTATTTTTTTGTCCCGGTTATAACCGGTTATTTTTTAAAATCCAATAACCGGGGAAAAAACCGGATTGGAAAATAGGCTCGATTTTAGGTTCCATTAGACTAAAATTCACGAAGTTATGAAGCTTTGAATTTCATCATCTTTTAGGCCAATCAACGACAATCGCTTCCTAGAGGCATCTGCTGGTTGGCGGATTACTGAAAGAGTCTTTATGAACAGATAAATCTTGGTCAATGGATTGATTTCTTCTAAAAACAATATTAATAAAAAATTTTGTATACATGCAGCGTTTCTTTTTAATAAAAAACGAAAACTGATTATTTCAAAAGCCGGCCATTTTGAGTGGTTTTAAACGACAGGTTAAACAGGAGGTGACAAAAACCTTAATACCCGAAAACGGGATATTTTCGCAATAACCGCCATTAATAATTTTATCCCTCAGAAATTATTTTTCGTCATTTTAAGTCTCGATTTTTCATATACATTTAAATAAACTCAAAATAGCTCATGATATAGTCATTTCTCTGATATGAAGATAAACATTAATTTGTACTTTCACCCCAAAGTCAGAAAACTAATTCCATTAATCTTTAATTTATGTTAATTGAATTTAAAATGATACTGAAATCGGACATAAATAAGCCTAAGGAAAATACATAGTTTTGACAAGAATAGAATCAGTTCCTGTAACGCCATGTCACAAAAGAAACTGCGCGTGTCATCCAGTATCTAACTTTCTTACGCTGTCCGATGACGACAAGTTCTTGTTCCTCGTGAAAGAAAGGATTCTTAAGTTAAACTGGCACTGGGTTTGACTTCATTACTCGCATAAAGTAACCATGAAGTAGCTCCATTGCTATTTTTGTAATTATTGTTTGATAATACGGGAAATCTTAAAAACAATCTCAGATCAAACTATATATTATTTAATCTCTTTCATTTCATTTATAAGAAATCATTTTTCCTCAATGTAGTGCTCCTTTAAGCCTTATTATATTAACCAAACTCACAAGGGGAGGGCACGACTTGGGAAATTCAGTTCGGGATGGGACTTGGTTTATTAACAGTAAACCTTTAGGGTGTTCATCCATTAAAATGCTAAAGCGCAATGGCCAGCCAATTGGGAGAAAATAGCCCTCAAACTTTCGGCATAGCCTATATACCAGTAAGTTGTCACCATTTTTAAAGCACGAATAGCATGGATGGTATAGTACTGGCGTACAAACCTTTTGCCCAGGGTTCGATCCCGCCTCCGTTTTCTTTTTTGAAAATATTTTTTAAAATTAATATTTAGTTAAATTAAAATTTTATAAACATCTTTTATTAAAATATTAATAATTTTTAAACATTAAGTATTTTTTTATTCATATGATATATCAAGCATAGTAATAATTTAATTTTTAAAGCTTAAATTATCACAAAAACAATTTTGATGGTGTTAAATAATGAGTATAATTACTATTATCATTATATGTCATTAAAATATTTGAATAATTCCGTTAAAATAATAACAAAATTTCCTTCCTAGCCTTACGGAGCTGGTTTTGGTCGGGAAAGAATGTATTTATAATTATTTAACTATTTAAAATTATATTATAACTGTAATTCATAGATCATATAAATAAGTAGTTATTTTTCAATCAAATGATTAATATTTTAAATTAAATATTCATAATTTGTTAATTAATTTGAAATTAGTAATTTCAAAAATTATTTACAGAAAAGAAAATATAATTAATTATAAATACAAATTTAATGGTGCTAAATAATAACTAATCATAGTTGCTCGCATTAGATAATTGTAATAATCTCATCGTAAAAAAAATTTCATGAAAGTTCTTTTCCTTTGTAAATTTTTGAAATTTTCCGACATTCATTAATTTTATTTACATACAAGAACATCTCATGAAAATTTAGAAATAAAAGAATATTTTGACTTATTGCATAATTAATAAATGATGTACGTTTATTTTAAAGATCTATTGGGAAATATTCTTCAGATTTTGGACCGTCTTTCTCTGTATTCAAATGTTTAACGGCTTCTCTCGCTTTTTCGGTAAGGCTGCGGTGGCCTAGCGGATTCAAAAATTTTAACGACATATAATGATAATAGTAATTATGCTTATTATTTAGCAGCATTAAAATTGTTTTTATGAATATTTAACTGTTTAAAAATCAAATTATTATTGATATATCATATGAATAAAAAATTATTAACATTTTAATAAAATATGTTTATAAAATTTTAATTTAATTAAATATTAATTTTAAAATAATATTTTCAAAAAAGAAAACGGAGGCGGGATCGAACCCTGGGCAAAACGTTTGCATGCCAGTAAAGTACTGTCCATGCTATTCGCGCTTCAACAACAGTGACAACTTAGTGGTTTATAAGCTATGCCGAAAGTTTGAGGGCCATTTTCTCCCAAATGGCTGGCCATTGCGCATTAGCATTTTAATGCATGAAAACCCTAAAGGTATACTATGAATAAACCAAGTCCCATCCCGAACTGAATTTCCCAAGTCGTGCCCTCCCTTGTTAGATTATCTCATAATATAAACGGTAATAAAATTTCAGAAAGTGAATGTGAGCCCCTATTTTTTATTGGACCAGATGCTTAAGATTCAGAAAGGAAACATGGAAGCCCAAACACAAACATGGCGCCATCTTTGTTTATAATGGCTGAGATCAACGGCTTTTTTAATGCTGGTTGAAATTAATTGAATATTGACTATGCCAGAAAACCCCAAAAGATTGTGTTTTCAGCTGATTAGTCAACCTGCTCCCAAAGTTTGAATTGAAGAAAAAATGTCCAAAAAGTCTTATCGTTGACATAGTTTAATGAAAAATCAATTTTTCATTAACTTTCACTTACATGCTTTTTAGTTGTTTTCCTACTTCTAGCAGCTTATTTAATGCGAGAACTTGAGTTTGTAAATTAATTAATGAAATATACAGAATTTCATCAATACTTCTTTACTGAGAAGCAAACATATTCCTCAAAATAAGGAAAAACATATCTTCCTATCAATTTTGTTCCTTGTATTAAACCTAGTATATTAATTAAACACTGTAGGTATAAAACCATTTTTCATATTAATTACTTCTTTATTACATTTTTAATTTTTTCATTACATTAATTACATTTTTCGTTTTCTTACTTACAATGCTTAAATAGTTGTTCTCTAAAAAATTATTTTCATTTTTATTTATGATATATGAAGTGAAATTTGTTTAATCATGTTAAAGAACGTTATAATTTTTGCTTTATATTTGAAGGTTAAATATTTTTTACCCGAACGATTGGATTATTTTATACACTTTCTTCCTTATTTACATTGAAAATATCAACTATTTTGCTGTTGTGAAATTGAAACTTTTGTCATATGCCAATTTCCTATTTTTTGAGTAGAGAATCAATGGCACGTACAAAAATGTTTCAGCAACAAATAAAGAGCTCTTGGACCTTCAAGATAGAGCAGCCCCTGAATTTTTTTACACATTTAAGGAAAATTGGATGCCGGCTGTTATTAGAATTAGCTTAATTTCGCATTTAAAAATAATTAATAATCTAATGAACATTTGACTAGAATAGTTATTGCTAGGGACCCGGAGTTGCACAGAAATGTCCACAAAATTAACTATAGTAAAGTACCATTTATACGTCTCTCAAGGGACTGACTATAATGAGGGACTATAATGACGTATAAATGAAAAGACTTATAATCGAAATTTTACGAAAGAACTTTGATTATTACAAATTTAATCCTGCTAGTGCTAATTCATTTAAAAGAATTAATTTTAAAGTGTTTCAAGATAGAACTAGTATAATACTACGTAGTATGGAAATCAATAAATAAATTTTTAAATTAACCATTTATCAGAAAGTGAGAAAAATCATACCTCCATTGCATATCTTGAGAACTTAATATACATATCTTATAAGATTTATGTACATGGCGTTTAATTGAAAAAATTTTTAACCATTGTGTGGCGTGCTGATTATCTGTCAGTATTAAGGGAACGTTATGAATCGAATTAAGGTTACTGAATGTTTTTTCTCTGCTCTTTTGACAAAAGAAATGAGTTCGAAGTGTTTCAATAGAATCCATTGTGTCTTTAAAGAAATGTGGAATAACTTCTTAATTAGCACATAAATTAGCACCAAGCAATTTGTCTTCTATTAATTCCTCAATTGTGAATAATTTTGATGTAATGGTATTAACTTAGCACCAAACTATTTGTCTTCTATTAATT
>BGPR01004189.1:43332-61550 GCA_013235015.1 Araneus ventricosus | reverse complement strand
TTAAATGCTTGTTTTTAACGGTAATTATGAGAAATTATGGAATTTTTTTTAAAAATCAAAATATTTTTCCAAGCAACTGTATTTTTGTACGGTTGAAAATTGACTTTTGCTTTAAGACAAACAGTAATTCTGAGATTTAACTTCTAAAATGATAAATTATGAATAGCAACACTACTAGCATTACGATTTGTTTTAAAACATATATTTATTAAAACAATGTGTGTTAAATATGAATAATGAGTTCAATAAAAATTGTTTAGGTTTTTTCGAACCTTTCTTTGAATTTTAGGAAGTAACCTTTATCAGTAAACTAAATTCAGAAGAATTTTCTATTTCGTAGATAAAAAAATAAGACATTGACCGATGTTTGAAAAACACGAAACACATCAAAAAGTGAGTATCTCACCAAAGTTACGATTTGTTTGCAACGGAAACAACCGCCACAAGCTCAAAATACTTTATCAAAATATTTCGCTATAAATCAAGGAAAGATATAATCTGATTGTAGAACTGCAAAAATGTGGAGAAAAAGAAAATAAAAAGTAGTTTTTTCGCATTCCACAACTTATCAAATTAAAATGACTCGGCCGGAAAATTCTCGATTATTTTCCCCAGAGGACCTAGGGGAACGACAGTGGGTGATATGTATTTATTGCCTTCCAAAGAAAAATATATTTTTTTCTTCCTCGGAGCTCCAAATCGTTAAAATTAGATTTGTTGCAGGAATATCAGGAGATCAAACTGCTAATAAGAGTGGAAAAATACATTTTTACGTTTCACTGAAAAACAGGCATTAAAGAGTTTTTGATGTACAATTTGAGAGCAAAATAAGCTAAGTAAGAAGTTTTAGGATAAAGATTTAAATAAAAAAAACTAAGATTTCTTTTCCGAGAAGTTTCAGCACAGCGTTTTAACACGAAGTATGTCCAAAGCAGAGGTTCTCATGGTACGCGTACCCCTGAGAGTACGCTGGAACTAGTTAGGAGCATGCGAAAGTAGGGATGGGAAAGACCTACCGGTTTTTTGTTTCGGTTAACCGGTTTTTTCGGTTATTTTTTTTAACTCCAAAAACCGGCAAAATCAGCCATCAAAAGATAGGCTACATTTTAAGTTCGAGTTATGAAGTTTTGAATTTTATCTCCTTTTTGGCAATAAACGGCCACCACTTCCTCGAGGCGGACATTGAGATGTTTTAAAATAGTCATAGTCAAGCTTTAATATTTAGTTTTGATCGCTGAAGAGTGGAACATTTTGTTTAAAATTTCAGTGTGCCAAAAATGTTTTAATAAATATGATTAATAGGAGCGAGGGGCTGTATAAAAATTTAGACATAGTTTTTTTTATTATTATTATAGATATAGATTCAAACAACACAAAATACCATTTTTTACGTCTGTACTCTCTAATTTCTTTTTTTATTTGTCTACAATACTTAATACAATTCTTAAAATTTTATCCACAATACTTACTTATTATATTAATTACTCATTTATTATTATTACTTATTTTATTAATTACTTATTTATAATCATTACTTGTTACTTTAATTAATTATTGTATTAATACTTACTTATTGTATATTATTATTAAAAAAATTTTGTCCACAAACGTTGCTTTTTTTCCAAATAGGTTGTTTTAAGCGGTTTTAACTGCCATGTTAAACCGGAGGTGAAAAAAACCTGTTTAACCGAAAATCGTTATTGTTTTTTTATTTTTTTATTTATTTATTATTTATTCGGCTATAACAGCCATCCCTGTGCGAAAGTGATTTCCGTAATGACAGAAAATACAAAACGTAAGACTATTCTAAAATTTCGTATTTTCAAGTTCGTATGAAAAATGAAAATGAAAATTGTACGTAAAAAAACCTTTTCACGCAATAAGAAAAAGAAAGAAGTGGACGGCGTACAGCAATAAATATCCCAACTTTGCAGTGCTATTAACAGAAAACAGAACAAAGTAGAACCTTGTTGTTCATCGGAAATCTAAAATAAAAGTTGAAAGTTTAAATTCAAAACGGTTATAAGTGTTCAATGTGAGCTCCTCCAGAAACAGGAACGATATCGAGGCGGTACGATAACTCATCCTACACTATTTTCAGCATGTCTGATAACTCATCCTANNCTCTTTTCAGCATGTCTGATGTGACGCTTTGAAAGGTTGCAGATATACGTGTCTTGAGTTCGTCTAAGTCCACGTGTCGTGAGCTTACATTGAACACTTGTAACTAGGAATGGCGGTCACTGCTTAAATAACCGGTTTTCGATTATTCAGGTTTTTTTCACCTCCGATTTAACCTAATAACCAGTTTTCTAGGGTTTTGTTATAAAAGAAAAACGCCGTATGTAGACAAAATATTTTATTAATATTGTTCTAACAAGAAATTAATCCATTGGCAAATATTTATATGTTCATAAAGATTCTTTCAGTAATCCGCCTACCAACAGACGCCTCGAGGAAGCGGTTGTCGTTGATTGGCCTAAGATGATGAAATTCAAAGCTTCATGACTTGATAAATTTTAGTCTAATCGAACCTAAAATCAAGCCTGTCTTCCGATCGAGTTTTTTTACCTGGTTATTGGATTTTAAAAAAACCGGTTATAACCGAGACAAAAAAATAACCATAAAAACACCGGTTAACCGAAACAGAAAAATGGTTTTCGGTTAAAACCGATAGGTTTTTCCCACCCCTACTTGTAACTGTGTTGAATTAAACTTTTATTTTTGATTTCCGCTGAACAACAAGGTTGTATTTGTTTTCTTTTTATAGCCTTGTAAAGTTGGGATATTCAATTATTTACATCCTGTAGATTAATATATAGTAATTGAATAATTTTTTTGCTTTCGTCATAAGTTAATGCGAAATTATTTCAATGCTGTTTAAATTTGTTTTGATATTAAATTACTACAATTTTAAAAAATGGAATAAAATCTAAAGCAAAAAAAATCAATCCTACAAATTTTATTAAGTTCATTAGAATCGTTTATAGAATGTTTTCCAACTATTTTATACGCGTACCCTTCATTGGTCCTTTATAGTTTTGAGTATCCCCTACTGATATTACCAACCATCCCTCAGCAGGAAAGGTTTTTTATTAATAACGCAAAGGGATTAGGCTATCATAAGGGTCAAACAATTCTAATAAACTTAATAAAATTTATAGGATTGATTTTTTTACTTTATATTTTATTCCATTTTTTAAAATTGCATTAATTTAATGTCAAAGCATTGAAAACAGCATTGAAATAATTTCGCATTAACTTATGACGAAAGCAAAAAACGTTCATTAGAATTGTTTATAGATCGTTTTAGAATATAAATTAAAAAATCAACCCTACAAGTTTTATTAAGTTCATTAGAATAGTTTGATTCTTATGATAACATAATCCCTTAAAGTTATTAATAAAAAAAAACTTTCGCGCTGAGGGATTGCTGGTAATAACAGTAGGGATACTCAAAACTAAAAAGGACTAATGAAGGGTACGCGTATAAAAAAGTTGTGAATCATTCTATAAACAATTCTAATGAACTTAATAAAATTTGTAGGATTGATTTTTTACTTTATATTTTATTCCATTTTTTAAAATTGCATTTATTTAATGCCAAAACAAATGAAAACAGCATTGAAATAATTTCGCATTAACTTATGACGAAAGCAAAAAACGTTCATTAGAATCGTTTATAAATCGTTTTAGAATATAAAGTAAAAAATAAATCCTACAAATTTTATTAAGTTCATTAGAATCGTTTGACTCTTATGATAGCCTAATTCCTTAGCGTTATTAATAAAAAAAACTTTCGTGTTGAGGGATTGCTGGTAATAACAGTAGGGGATACTCAAAACTATAAAGGGCTAATGAAAAGTACGCGTATAAAAAGTTGGGAACCACTGATCTAGAGGAAACGTTGTCCAATACGAAAGTTTGTGAATCTCCTCGTTTTACCCTGATCCGAAAAAGATAAGAAATTAAGAAACTTTTAGATATACTTCCTTCATTCAATTAATGAATGTTACTCAACATCCTTTATATAAACCATATCTGTTAACTTTTTTGCTTTCATTTAATAATGAGCTTCAAAAGACATGGTGTTCATTTTGTTTTGGAGGACAGTTTAAATTGCCGACGAAAAAGACCTGCTTTTGAGGGTGAAAGTCAACAAAGTTGAATTTAGAACTCAAAACAAAAAGGATGAGTTATTTTCGAATAATAGTTCCATGTGCCAAGTATAAAGTATTAAATTAATAGTGTAAAGTATTTGAGCTATAGTTCAATATAGAAAGTTTATACAATTTAAGCTGAAACGGAATTATATATTTCCATTTTCTAAGCTCTCCTCACGCAAATTCTAGATTTACATAGAATTAACTTTGACATTTCGTTTAGCTGATTGATTATTTTAGTTCATTTATTTGAAAAAATGCAAATACGTGTTTATTTTTATATCACCAAAATGATGTTCAGCAACAATTCACTAAGAGTTTTTCCAAAGAAATTTTGTCGCTTTAATCGCAATAGAAAGTTTTTTAAATTTCGGTTTTCCCGGAATTAAGAACATAACCATCCACGAATTCAAAAGACCTGCCGATACAAAAGTCCTGTTTTTGAGGGTGAAAGTCAACATAAAAGATATTTAACTTTCGGATTAGTCTTTTTAGTCCTTTCACTCGAAGCAAAACGCCGAGGTCAGAAGAGAATATTTTATTCTCCGTCTCAAATTCCATTAATGAAAGCCCCCGGAGACTCTGTTTGCTTCTTGCATGCATAATAACTAACTACTTTCGGTTCCTGAAGTCAATCGAACCGTTATGGGTTCACTTCTTGTTAAAAGTTCTGGAAGAAATATTATAAAAATTCTATACCCACTGTGAGAATTGGAATGGATGAAGACGTGTGCTAGGAACGTCGCTTTGAGATTAATGAATTATTAATATTTGGCGTAAGTAAATAATATTTATTCTATTTGATAAAATACTGACTCTGGAAGCTAATTCGAGCGTTTTTATTTGCATTTATTTATGAGACGATAACAAAGAATGTATTATTTAAAGTGCCTTATGGGAATAAGTGCCTCCGTGTTTTGAACATAATAATTAGAGTAATTCCAATTGTTCCTTTCGGAAATACTGCGTTATTACTAGTATTTAAATTAGTTTCCTCTCCCATTTCCATCGTCCTGTGTTGGGAAATTTCTTGCTTTTTTCCCGTTTTACTATGCTTTGTGCAATATGAAATCTAAGTGATATGAACCTTTTGCGATTTCATTTGAATGAATTAAAAAAACCAATAAGGGAGATAACTCATACAAAAATATAATTTGTTTATCTGCGATGTTCTGTACTGAATCAATTTTACCCAAATTGCTGCCGAGTTACCGTAGAATGTTATCCAGGGAATATTTCTATAATATATTTCTGTCTAATAAATATACTATATAACTCTTCTATTCATAACACTCTTTAGTGGGATGAAATTATTGAAATTACAGCATCAAAAGTGGAATTTTACAGGTTAGCACACAATTCAGACCAGTTATAAAGAGAATTAGATGCAGATTTAATATCTATTTAAAATTAAAATGGGAATTGCAAAATATTCCTTTTGATTCTAAATATGCAAACTTATACTTAAAAGAATTTTAGTAGAAAACACTTGTGAAATTTATGCATAATTTTATTAACATATTTAATTTGGAAAAGTTCCTGATCCAAAATTAACCGTATAGCGCATTAGAACATAGTTTGTTCGATATCGCCTTCTGTCACAAAGTTTGGAAAACATAAGACACTTCTAGGGATTGCAATCCGGCACCAATTTCAATCCGGTCGGATTGGACACATCAAAACTATTTTGCCTTTTCATTCCAAAATCAACTGTATAAAAGATGATAAAGTGAGTGTATCACAAAGTTTATAAAAAAGCGTTAATTTCTTATGAAATCAACTTTATTTACACTGTTATAATTAATCCACATTTACGTATGAATCAACAATAAAAATTTAGTACAGTGTAACTAGTTAAATTGTAATTGTTTTATTAGTTTAGTAATAATTAGATAATGATGGGCGGTTATGTTCTATCTTACTTACTAGATTTCACAAATGACATCAATGATAACTTGTAATGTAACTTATATTATGTAATAATAGTTATAATTCTTAAAATTTAGCAAAATTAATTAATTAAATTTTTGATTAAAATGTATGTTGTTGGAATATATGACAAAAGAAAGGAATTTAATTTTAAGGCTATTTCACTTTGCAACTTTCAGACAAATCTTAATTTTAAAGTTATTAAGAACTCTATTTATTCTCAAATTAATAGGATTAAACACATCTGTAATAACCACTCCTCTTTAGTCAAAGCCCTAGGTAATTTAAATAATAACTTAAAGGATAACGGATTCCCTTTTTGTTTCCTTAAAACTTAATCTTTTTTAAAATTAGTTTTTGTTCTCCTGAGAAATAGTTCAAATTTTTATTCATAGATGGAGCTACTGGTTAGCTTCTAGATCGTTGATTGTTTTGTATCTATTGCGTCACTTTTCTGCTTGGCTTGCTTCTGAAAGAAGGTAAATTTTTATCTCTTTCTTTTGATTATGGATTTAAAAAAATTTTGGATTTATGTTCTTTATTTGGTGGCCGGACAAGATTCAGACCACAGGAAGGAATAAATTTTGACTTTTTGTCTTTCCTTTCCACAGAAAATCTTGTTACTTTTTGAACTAGAAATGGCGTGTGGTTTCTGATGAGTGAGCCATTTTAGTTCCTTTTCATTTTGAATAATTTCTTTAAAAAATTGTTCTTAGTATTGGTCTATAGTTCTTGTTGTATTTTTTAAAAATTTCTGTTGAAACAATTACTTTTTGCTGCTGCGTTTGCGCGCGGAGGCGTCTATTGTTTTCGTTGTTTTTCATTTTATCATTGTTTTCTTTTAATTTATTTTCTTTTAATTTAAATTTCTTTTATTTATTTATTTATATTATGTAAGTAACTTATATTAAATCTAACTAAATCAAGCTTATCAACTGAGGTCACAATAATTAGGTATTTTAGTCACGCCAAGCAGTCTCATTCTTATAATTATGACAGTCATCCTGAATCTGTTTAATCAATGGCACAATTATACAATAACGAATTTAAAACTTCTTCGTATTTTTTAATATACTTACTTTAAATTATTATTTTAAGTGAAACAATTAAAAAAAACTAACTTTGGTTTTGAAAAAAATTATCGTAGGAAACAAAAAGTGTTAATTGTGTCATCTGTCAATCGACTTCTTACAGAGCTACAAATATAACCAGCGGCGTAGAAAGCCCTTTCTGCTTCTACACTTGTTGGTTTTAATGTCAACAAATACTCATGAATAGAAGACAAGTATTTTCCTCGAACTCCTTCACTTTCACATGCAGTCATTTCCTTTCTTAATGTTTTCTCATAATCTATCTCTTTTTTTTGGTATTTATGCTCTAGGTTTTCATATCTTGCTGGATTTGCATCTGTAATTCTTTCTGTAATGTCAAATCAATTTTCAATGACGATGAATCTGAGTTATTTTCTACTATATTATCTACGTTTTCTTTAAAGCTATCACTTTGAACAACTCTTTCTAAGATATTTTTCATTTCTAGTCTTACAAATTTTTTTTTCGACATAGTGAATGTATCATCAGTTCGTCTTGTATCATCATCATATTTTTTTTATTCTGTAAGTATATTAATATTCCTGTTTTCATTTTGAATTGGTTTCATAAGTGGCATGTTTGTTTTAGAACTTTTAGACTAGTACCTGCAATGCAACACAAATAAGTACATACTTACAATTTAAAACGCTATTTCCGTCACTATGTAAGAAGAAAGTCGTATTATAAAGAAAAATCAGAAATATGGATCGTTACTCAATTCATGTCTAAGTTTAATTATCAACCCAAATCATTCTCGTACTCGTAAATGCAACATAAACATAATTCATCTATCAATTGAACAATAAGAATGTCTATATGTGAAGCGGGTGAGTCAGCGTCGAACGACTCGTACACACCACGCATTTAAGTACCTACTCTTGCAACAACGCGAGTATATTTTCAAGAAATCGGTTTCATGTATTTTTTTTTAATTTACCGGATCCGGTAGACGTGTAATGATGCCGGATCCGCCGGATTACCAGATCCGGTTTTCCGGATTGCAATCCCTAGGCACTTCGAAGTGAAATATTTTGTGAATTTACATTCATAGTGTGAAGATCACACCACTTTCGTTAAATGCTGATTCGATCACATTTTGATGGTATCACAGTTATATTTTCAATGTAAGTACTATAGAGGGACGAGACTCAAGTTTGTGTGTAGTGCTGCTGAAGAATCCATTCAATTTTAGGAAACATTTTTTATTAGGCTACGTTCCACAGCACAGAACATTAAAGTTACAAGACACAAGACAAGACAGAGAACAACATCACGAGGCAAGCACACAGACGAGAATGACAGAGAGGCATCATGGGAAAAAGATGGCTCCAGTAGCGCCACCTACCATAGAAAGGAGAAAGCAGCTGATTGTAACCGCTACAGTACATATTTCCTTAGAGACTCAGCATTACAATAACGTTACAGTAACACACAATTCACACAGTAAAAGAGGAATAGATTCAAAAATTCAATACCTATTTAAAATTTTATGTGTGAAATGGAAAACGCAAAATTTTGCTTATAATTATACAGTCTTCTTTTTATAGGAATTTCCAACGCAAATCATCAGTTTCAAGCAATTTTTATTAGACATGAGTTTCAATTATTTCGAACAGAATTCTTTGTTACCTAAAAATGTCACTGTCATAAAAATTCTCATCTAGTTTTTTTTATTCTCAAAATGATTATCAAAAACTCTTTTATGCCTGTCTTTCCAGTTGAAAGTGAAAACGTATTTTTTCGCTTTTATTAGCAGTTTGATATCTTAGCATGCTTGCAACCAATCTAATTTCGAAGATTCGATGCACCCAGAAAAAAAAAGCAAAAATACTTCTTCGGAGGGCAATAAATACTTATCATCCTCTGTCATTCCCATAGGTCCTCTGGGGGAAAATAATCGAAAGTGTTTCAATCGGAGACATTTTAATTTGTGGAATACGGAAAAACTACTTTTAGTTCCTTTTTTTTCTGTCCCCTTTTTTACACTTATACAATCTGATTATATCTTTTCTTGATTTATTGCGAAATATTTTTATAAAATATTGAACTAGTGATGGTTGTTTCCGTAGCAAACAAATAGTAACTTTGGCAAGATTCTCACAGTTGGATGTATTTCTTTTTTTTCCATCTTTTTTCAATATGTTTATTTTATCAGTGAAATAATCGATACACAGAAGAGCGTTCTTTCATTAAAATTTAAGCAAAGATTGTAAATAATTATAAAATCCTTTTTATTCAAGCTTTTAAATATCGGGGTAGATGAAAAATTTATGTATAAGAATTAGGAAAATACATAATCTGATATATTATTAATGCAATGCCAAAAAACGGAAATGTAATTAAAAAGTAAATTAATAATTCATTTTCAATATTCCGGTCACAAATTGAATGCATTTCAATGCACAGGCTTAAATATTACTTGCATACTTAATTGCTTACATTGCTTGGTTTTGTTTAAAAAACCTTTTAAAATGAATTAGTTTTTAAACTATTTATGTTAGATGATTTTCTAGGAACCCGAAACGAACATTCTTGTTGCAATGAGGTCCTTTGACGTTCATAACAAAAAGCATGAATTAATTTGTATTTGTAAATGAAAGATGACGAAAAATTTAAGAAAATGACGAAATAATACTGTTTAGTTCAAAGTAAAAATTACTCTATATAAATGAAAGATAGCAAAAAATTTAAGAAAATGACGAAATAATACTGTTTAGTTTAAAGTAAAAATTATTCTATATAAAAGCAACTTCATTTGTAGTTCGTGTGAAAGCCTTATTATATTTGTGAGTTATTTTGACTAAATAAGCGACAATGTGATTTTTAAAAATTAAGTTTCCCAGAATTCTATTTTCATGCTTATCACGTGTTATATTTAATTAATATAGCTTTTAACTGAAATTGACTCCATCCAGAAATCTTATAAAATAGATTGGAAGTTATATTCAAGAGAATAGTTTTGAGTAGAGACAAAGGTAAAATGTTATAAGCCAGGAATTTCAAGAAATCTGAAGGAAGATGCAATTGTGTGTTACCAACAAGTCATAAACATGTGGATTCGCACAGATGAATAAGAAGAATCTGGAAATGGAAATGAATAAAAGGAGACGTAATTTGTTCCTTTCTCTCATGGCGTAGTATCGGCAAATCATAAATAATGAGTTCGTGTTTTTGTTTCAAGAGCACTGTATCTCGACCTAATTATGGAAATGATACCAAATTCTATATTTAAACTTTCATGGAATGAGTAAAAGGATTCCATCCACCTAAAAATGGATGTCTACCTCACAGATGTCTCGCTATTGTGAGAAAATTGCTTCTTTGAAGCACACATCGGGGGAATGAAGATATGCAAAATGCATTTAAAAATGTTTATTTTTTGTCTCTGAGGGAAATATGAGAAAATTGCAGAATCAGAACAATGCAGATTCTCATGAATAAGAAAATAGCGAACCCTTTTTAATTGCGAAATTTGTATAAACTCCATTGCTTCATAATTCTTTAACCAAGAAATCATAAATTTATAGTAAATAAAGATTTTTAAAAGGAATTGGTTTTCTTTTCTTATCAATTAGTTTTTACGTTTCCGTTTAAAACTCAGGTTAACTAAAAACTGTCTTCTATCAACTCTCTATTAATCGCAATATCTAATAGAATCACATGCATTCTACATCTATTAACAATTTTTATGCAATACAATTTGAATTTTTTTAAAGAATGTCTTATTACATTATCATTAGGACTAACTGCTTTAGCTATAAAGGAAAAAGTAGCAAAAGCGGATAAAGATATCATAGAATAGATTTTATATCCAGAAGATACGTTGCAACCATTTAAAGATGAAAATGGAGGGTAAATGGATGGTTAAATAGCGTTTAAGGTTCGGCAGAGCAGTTTCTTCTTTTTGTTGGAGGATTGTGGTTTCGGATTTAAATCAAAAAGAAGATCCTCTGTGCATGTGAACTTGATGCACACCGAATCTAATACGCTGGCATATTGTTAAACTAAGTAAGTTAATCACCAATTCAAGCAGTTACGTAGCAAGTGGCGCAAGGAACATAATATGATTGTTTAGGCACCCACCCCCTGAATTTCCATCATTGGTTTAGCATGCCTAAATGGCGATAGGCCCATTATCACAAAGATGGTCTACGATATTTTTGTGACCGTTGTTCGATATTCTGAATGCTGAACGATATTTCTTAAACATAATCGCAGCAGTATTGTGGGCCACCAGCCGCAGCCGAGTACCTGCAGATGGCGCTGCCATCACCAGTGACGTCAGAATATCAAGCTGCCGAGAACGGTGGAAGACGACGACGCAGTACGAGACGCTAAAACGACGTGGATTGTCTTTTTTGACAAAGACAGAAGACGACGATGGGCCATCCAAAAGCCTTTTAATGACGAACTGCCTCAATGTACATATTTTTAATTGTAAATAATGCTTCTTAAAAATGTAATATTAATTCTGCATAATATAAAAATTAGTTTAAGTTAACGAGCACTTATTTATATGGAACCCAACACTAAGCCTGCCTGATGACCGCCTATAGTATTGTAGATCATCTTATGCTATTAGGGCACGGTATTATTTTTTTGCTACCTAGTCATATTTGGCTTTAAAAAGTTTTATCTCCATGGCGCCCCCGAAGATTAGCGCCAGGGGCATCTATACCCCCTTGGCCCCTCCTTCGCTATGCCACTGAGTTCAAGCTCGTCCTCATCCTTTGACGATGGTCGAATCTTCCAATGATCGTCTCTTACAGCCTTCCAGCAATTTTAAAACAAGATATTATCTAAAGTGACCAAACATCTCATATTAGTTGGATAGTCCCGGTTTTTGATTCTTTCCTATCCTGATTTTTTTTAAATATCCCGGGTTTGAATAAAACGCGTTGGATTATCCTGTTAGTTACTTAAAAGTTCAAAGTTCACGTTAAAAATAAAAATAAAGCACTAAGTGGTTTAATTTTAAAAGTCTCGTTGCAAAATTTATTTTATAGAATATGGTCGCATTATATTAGTAAGTAATCATGGTTCATTATCTTTATTATTTTTCATGTAACTAATTTTCGTATTGTGTAAACTTTCAGGATTATGATTGTCATTGGATATACGCTGTTAATGAACACAATTTGTTTAGACAATACTACCTTTGGGAGACTACAGAGAATTCTTATTCATTCAAGATTTATCGATCGAAATGGCTTTGATTTCCGAAATTTTGTTGCGGGTTGACAGAAATCCCCCATCAAAAATATCTAGAGAATTTCAGGTTGAATTTCGGAAAATCTGGTTACTTAAGCTATTCATATAAATTTTGATTAAATTTCGTTAATGTCCACGCGTTCTCCTATTGGATGTCTAATTTATCGCCTTTTTGGAAATGTGAATTCCATACGAGATCATTCTGAATACTCTTAATAGAATTGCGTCAGAACATCTTCGTTCTCTGGAGAAATTGCCTTTGAGAATGAGAACCACTTTAAAAATTAGTGACAGTTACTGCTAAATAATTAACTGAAATGTTGTCTTGATCGCACGCTTTTGTGTAAATAAAATTTATTTAAGAAGTTGCAATGCGTCCTTTTATTTACCATTCAAATAGACTCCAAATATCATACATTCCAACTGCAAACAACTCGATATTTTTAGAACAACTAACAAACAAACATTAAAAAACGCATTTCATTGATAGTACAAAAAGATGTTTAGATTTTTTTAAGCAACATTCTTTAATTTGATTAAACACATTCTAGTTTATATAGATTAAGCAGAAATAAATTAATTTAAAAATGCATTTAAAGAGAGGTAGTAATGAAAGTATCTCTGCAAACATTTTAAGCAAGAAAACTAATTAATGTAAACAAACGGTTTTATTTCCAGAGTACTTTATTAGCATACTACATGCAGCATAAGGAAAAAAAATCGATAAGAAGATAAATTGTTCTTCATTTTGGAGAGTGTGTGTACTTTTCAGGAAAGTAATATTGATGAAATACTGTATATTTCATTAATTATTGAACAAACTCAAGTTCTAGCTTAAAACATGCTGTTAGGAGCGATAAAAATGAATAAATGAAAGTTAATGAAAAATTTAGTTTTCATTAAGTTTTGTCAACGATACACTTTTTGGACATTTTTTTCTCCTTGTCGTTTAAAATTTTATGAACGAACACTGACTAATAAACAAAAAATAACTAAATAAAAACTACATCTTGTGGTTTCTGGTCCAGTCAATATTCAATTAAACTAAACTGGTTTTAGAAAAAATAGCTATACTTAATCATAAAAAATAAAAGTGACGCGATGTTATCTGTGAAATTCTATTTTTTTCTTTCTGTATCTTAAGTATTCATTCCATTAAAAAATGAGGATAGGCTTTCATTATTCATTTTTTGAAGTTTCGTTGTCGGTTATATCAGGAGATTTTTTTAAAGTTTACTTAATGGAATATGACTTGATGAAGAACTAAAATGAAGAGACGGTATTTTCAATAGATATAATGGGGAAGAAAAGATATTGAAGTGCAATTAATCCGGGATAATGAACCTTTTGGATATTTTCTTAATTATCAATGGAAATTAAATTCAAAAGTAATGATAGAGCTACTTCATAGTTACGTAATTTTGTCAAATGAGTTTTGCCTGTTTAAATTTGGAGACCACGACACATATTACAGGAAGAAAAAGCACTCATAGCTATTAAATGTTAGATAAAATGTGCGTTTGCCACATATCTATAACTGTCTTCATTAAAAATTCAATGGAATATGTAAAAATGCGATTCATAACTATGTATATGTATGCATATTCTATATACATGCATGTGTATATTTCAGTTATATACAGGTGTTATATTCAGTTATATACAAGTGTTATATTCAGTTATATACAGGGTGTTATATTCAGTTATATACAGGGTGTTATATTCAGTTATGTACAGAGTGTTATATTCAGTTATGTACAGGGTGTTATATTCAGTTATATACAGGGTGTTATATTCAGTTATATACAGAGTGTTATATTCAGTTATATACAGAGTGTTATATTCAGTTATATACAGGATATTATATTCAGTTATCTACAGGATTCAGTTATATGCAGGGTGTCCTAAAAGGATTTTACTAACTTTAAGGGTAGGTCGAGCATACAGACATAAGTTATTTTTATAATAAAACATTGAGTCGCAAGCGCAAAAAGCGACCTGCTACTGAGGACTTATTTAATGAATTAAATAAAGAAAAAGTATACACAAGCGCGAAGTAAGGTGAACAATATAGTGGAATGCAAATTCAGAATAGACAACAATCAAGTTGGATGAGTAATAACATTGCAAGTCCTATGGAACATGAAAGATATAACAAAGACACAATAACAACATCCAACCTTTGGAGTACCTAAAGTAAATGTTCAAAGGACTTGCAGTCAAAAGCGATTCACGCATCACGTGTTGCTACTCTCTCAACTAACTGTGTTGTTGTGCTATAGTAATTTGCCTTTTATATCCGAATATTCTTGAAATACAGTCTTGAACTGTAGTTGAATTTATTCAAGTTCATCATAAAGTGATCTTTGATTACTAAAATTTAAGATTAACGAAATTGCCAGAATCCCTTCAAATCTTTTCTAGACTGAAAATTTGCGAAATTTGTCCTGATTTTGAAATGACTATTTCTTTCTCTATTGTATACACAATTTATACCTACTAGTATTTTTTTATCAAGATTTAATTTTTAAAAATTAGCTTCTAAAGATTCCTGGCTATCAATTCTTTGGCCAAGAATAACAGTTGTTTAATGAATAATTGCAGTTCGAATTCGTAACTCGTTGGCTATTATTTATTTCCGTTTTGTATAGATTGGGTCCATTAGAATAAGTTGAAAGGTGACCAGACGCCCAAATGTAGTCAGTACAGTCCAGGTTTTTAACTCATTGTCCCAGCTTAACTCCAGATCCACCTCCCACACTACAATATCTAGAATAATCCAGGTTAAGTTTAGGAATTCTGGTTAATTAAGATTAAATCGATAAAATTTCATACTAGAACAATTCCATTTCTTGAAAGACACAAAAAAGGACTATCATCTATCACAGATTTACCCAAAGAAGAAACGAATAAAACTAATATATTTTTCATTTAGACGATAAACCAAAAATTCATATTATTCACTCATGATTATAAGAAAACGAAACAAAAGAAGCTGGCAAATAATTAGATAGAAAAAATATGATAACAAAGTATTTTTTTCTCCGGAAACGATCGTGATACCACTCATATTTATCATGCAAAAATTACAATTATTGAAATATTTATTCTTCTAAAAACAGAGATTTCTCCATTCATAGTGCATTAATATCTTTTATTATATTTTTTTCATTCTGACTATGTGATATCTTTATGAGCCCATGCCAGGAAAAATAATATTAATGGACCAGTATATTAAGTGTGTAATACCTCATGATGACGTGATAATGATGATATATGGAGACAATTAACTTCGTTTTTTAGTCAGCAACATATCGTAGCTGTTATCTAAACAGGATGAAAACATTTATGTTCATGAAATACTGAGTAACAGTCTTTCTGAAACAGATTAAGACACTTTGTATTTTTTTCTGGAATTTAGTGTTATACAGGGTTCATATAATTAATGTTCGCATATTCAGTAAGCTGTAGATTCGGTTATATGGCAACAAACGACACAAAAAAATTTCACTAGAATGTAGTAGAAGTGATGCACTCTATGAAAACAAACAAACTAAAAAACGTGCATGAAAACGGTATTTTGGGCGAAAAAAGACTGAATTGAATTTTAGAAGCGTTTTTAGTTTAGTTTGGGGTTTGCTTCAGTAATAAAAAATCTGCAAAAGTCTTAGATAATGGCGAAGCGCCACTTTTGTCGAAAATTATAACTTTTTTCCCCTTTCCCTTTGGTCCTTTCTTTCATTCTTTTTTCCGGTTTTCACAGAGTTTAGCCTTTGTATTATACATTAATTCAATCTTGTTCCGTTTAGATCCATAGAACTGGCTCTAGAGCCTTCTGAAAAGGCGAACTTTTATTATGGACATCATGCACAGTTAACTCCATTCTTATCTCATTAACTTTCCAACGACAATAGTTATAGTAATATAAGTGGTATCTAGGTACAGTAAGGTGAATAGTCCATACTCGATGACACCACTTAAGCGCTTCCTAGCGACAAAGTTAGAAGTTAGCATGCCAATTTTGAAAGTTTTATAAGAATTGGGAAACCAGTCAGTTACAATATAGATTTAATATGAAAAGATATCTTAGATACTTACCATAGATACTAAAAATTTAACACGCCCAACGCCTGTTTCATAAAAAGTCAGTTGTACTTAGGAGGGAGGTTAAATAGGGAAATGTTAAATTAAATTATTGTAACAACGATTTATGAAAATAGATAGAAAAAATATTAGCAGGATAACGCATAGGTAAATATGTTATTTTTACACTTAGACCAATTTAATGTCTGATTGCATATTTCAATGCAATATACACTGCATATTTGTTTCAGTATTAAACTAAATATTAAATGACAATAGAAGAAAAATAAAATTTACGAAGATTTGCTTCTGTTTTAAAACAAGGCATTAAAATTAAAACTAGGGAACAAATATCACTAATATTAACTTTTCACTGGCCTTAAAAAATTTACATGAAAAATGTGCCTTTTTCTGGAAGGTAATTATGCGGAATTTATGATTTATATTAAAGAAGGGATTCAAAAATATTAAGATATCGATTATTAAATTTATTTTACGTTAAATTTATTTGAATGAGCGTAATCTTAAATGTTAACGACTTCCATAAATTTTCGGGGTTTTAGTATCACTTTTATAATAAAATAATTTTTCGGAATTATATCTCATCAAAAAGATCTTTATTTGGACCATCAGAAAATAGAATTTCATTTAGAATTCCCAAACTAAATGTCAAAAGTATCCATAAATCGGATCACCATCCTTCTTTTTCTTAAAGATATTCGTGATGGTTGGTTAATGAAGCGGAACAAGATATGAATTCGCTCAAATGACGCGAGATAAGATGCTGTATTTTAATCATTTTTTGATTGATTTTATCAAGTTCTTCGCATAATTCTTTAGATATTATATTATTTAAAAAAACTTAATGTCATCTTTAGCTTAAAGTCTGTATGTATGCAATCTGTGTGATTCCATTCACTCAATTACGTTTGCGATTTGGTAGGTAATGGTTTCATATCATTTAAATTTACTGAGAAATAAATAGGTAAAATTATAAACATAAAAGTTGTAAACAATGTCTAATTATCTTTCTTTTATTGGTGTATATATATATATACATAAAGTGCATAACTGCAATAACTAAATCGTTAGTTCGGAGAAGGAGACTAATCCAAAAAGTGTTTTTCGAGGAAATAAAGAAATCGTCCTCTTTTTCTTATTTATTGTTATTTTTAAAAGCTTTATATGAAATTTTTTATAAAAGTGGTTTTCGTTCTCTTTTTACAGCTAACAATGAGTATCTGTATGATAAATCCTGTTTCGAACACGTTGTCTTTGTTGGCCCTTGTTCCCTCCTTCAAACTGCTGATTTAATTATTTGACTATTTCTTTCGTCTATTTATTTATTTGTGGCATCTCTCATGTGGGTTTTGGTAGGACATCCAGTGGCGGCTTGTCCATTAGGGCTGTAGAGTTGCAGTTCCCTCCTGAAATTATTTTAAAAGATTGCATTTTCGTTTTTATTCTAATTGGCTTTCTTTTCCACTTTCAGAGTAATAAAAAAAGTAATAAGAAACATAAATGGATGACCGAAAATTAATCAAAAATTAAGAGAGAGACAGACCAGAGCTGCATATAATTTTGCTCCTCCTAAGGATCAAAATTCACGCATTGAGCAACGTGGAGGACTAATTCGGAAGAAAACAGCAACCCTTTCTCTCTTTGAAATAAGATGCCCTTGACCTGCGTTTTTTCCAGCTCTCAATTGGCGCGACTTCCTCATTTGTCTTTTTTTTTTTTT
>BGPR01004189.1:22617-33332 GCA_013235015.1 Araneus ventricosus | reverse complement strand
ATGATTCACAACTTTTTTATACGCGTACCCTTCATTAGTCCTTTTTAATTTTGAGTATCTCTACTGTTATTTCCAACAATCCTTCAGCACGAAAGTTTTTTTTTATTAATAACTTTAAGGGATTATGTTATCATAAGAATCAAACTATTCTAATGAACTTAATAAAACTTGCAGGGTTGACTTTTTAATTTATATTCTAAAACGATTCTAATGAACGTTTTTTGCTTTCGTCATAAGTTCATGCGAAATTATTTCAATGCTGTTTTCATTTGCTTTGACATAAAATTAATGCAATTTTAAAAAATGGAATAAAATAAAAGTAAAAAATCAATCATACAAATTTTATTAAGTGTATTAGAATCGTTTGACTCTTATGATAACCTAATCCCTTAAAGTTATTAATAAAAAACCTATCGTGCTGAGGGATAGTTGGTAATAATAGTAGAGGATACTCAAAACTATTAGGGACTAATGAAGAGTACGCGTATAAAAAGTTAGGAAACTCTCTATAAACGATTCTGATGAACTTAATAGAATTTGTAGGAGGTATTTTGTACTTTATATTTTATTCCATTTTTTAAAATCGTATTAATTTAATGTCAAAAAAAAATGAAAACAACATTGAAATAATTTCGCATTAGCTTATATGACGAAAGCAAAAAAATTATTCAATTACTATATATTAATCTACAGGATGTAAATAATTGAATATCCCAACTTTACAAGGCTATAAAAAGAAAACAAATACAACCTTGTTGTTCAGCGGAAATCAAAAATAAAAGTTTAATTCAACAAGTAGGGGTGTGAAAAACCTACCGGTTTTAACCGAAAACCATTTTTCTGTTTCGGTTAACCGGTGTTTTTATGGTTATTTTTTTGTCTCGGTTATAACCGGTTTTTTTTTAAATCCAATAACCAGGTAAAAAAAAACTCGATCGGAAGACAGGCTTGATTTTAGGTTCGATTAGACTAAAATTTATCAAGTTATGAAGATTTGAATTTCATCATCTTAGGCCAATCAACGACAACCGCTTCTACGAGGCGTCTGTTGGTAAGCGGATTACTGAAAGAGTCTTTATGAACATGTAAATATTTGCCAATGGATTAATTTCTTGTTAGAACAATATTAATAAAATATTTTGTCTACATACGACGTTTTTCTTTTATAACAAAACCCTCGAAAATTGGTTATTAGGTTAAATCGGAGGTGAAAAAAACCTGAATAATCGAAAACCGGTTATTTAAGCAGTAACCGCCATTCCTAGTTACAAGTGTTCAATGTAAGCTCACGACACGTGGACTTAGACGAACTCAAGACACGTATATCTGCAGCCTTTCAAAGCGTCACATCAGACATGCTGAAAAGAGTGTAGGATGAGTTATCGTACCGCCTCGATATCGTTCCTGTTTCTGGAGGGGTTCACATTGAACACTTATAACCGTTTTGACTTTCAACTTTTATTTTAAATTTCCGATGAACAACAAGGTTCTACTTTGTTCTGTTTTCTGTTAATAGCACTGCAAAGTTGGGATATTCATTGCTGTACGCCGTCTACTTCTTCCTTTTTCTTATTTCGTGAGTAGGTTTTCGAACTCGTACAATTTTCACTTTCATTTCTCATACGAACTTGAAAACACGAAATTCTAGAATAGTCTTATGTTTTGTGATTTCAGTCATTACGGAAATCACTTTCTCATAGAGATGGCGGGTATAGCAAAGAAAAGATTTTCGGTTAAACCGGTTTTTACACCTCCGGTTTAACATGACGGTTAAAACCGCTTAAAATAACCTGTTTTTGAAAAAAAAGCAACGTTTGTGGACAAAATTTATTATTAATAATAATATACAATAAGTAAGTATTAATACAATAATTAATTAAAGTAACAAGTAATGATTATAAATAAGTAATTAATACAATAAGTAATAATAATAAATGCGTAATTATTATAATAAGTAAGTACTGTAGACAAAATGTTAATAAATGTATTAAGTATGTAGACAGTAATACATTAACAAATTTATAAATTGATTAAATTAATTAAATAATAAAAATTCATAGTATTATATATAAAGGCGCAAATGCAGCTATTTATAATATAATACAGAAGCAAAAATTAGATAAACTAAACAAAAATTAAAATGAAACAAAAAGAAAGAAAAAAAGAAAGAAAAAAAATTTTTTTCTTTCTTTTTGTTTTTTTAAGTATGTAGACAAACAAAAAAAGAAATTAGAGAATACAGACGTAAATAATCGTATTTTATTTTGCTTGCGTCTATATGTATAATAATACAAAAACTATGTCTAAATTTTTATACAGTCCCTCCCTCCTGTTAATCATATTTTTAAAAATATTTTTGGCACACTGAAATTTTAAACAAAATGTTCCACTCTTCTGCGATCAAAACTAAATATTAAAGCTTGACTATGACTATTTTAAAACATCTCAATGTCCGCCTCGAGGAAGCGGTGGCCGTTTATTGCCCAAGATGATAAAATTCAAAGCTTCATAACTCGAACTTAAAATCGAGCCTATCTTTTGATGACTGATTTTGCCGGTTTTTGGATTTAAAAAAATAACAGGTTTAAACCGGGGCAAAAAAATAACCGAAAATACCGGTTAACCGAAACAAAAAAAACGGTTTTCGGTTGAAACCGGTAGGTCTTTCCCATCCCTACTTTCGCATGCTCCTAACTGGTTCCCGCGTACACTCAGGGACACATGTACCACGGGAGCCTCTGCTCTAAACATACTTCTTGTAAAAGCGTTGAAAGTAAAAACGTTATGCTGCAACTTCTCGAAAAAGAAATCCTAGATTTTTTAAAAAAATATTTATCCTAAAACTTCTTACTTAGCTTATTTCTCTCTCAAATTGTACATCAAAAACTCTTTAATGCCTGTTTTTCAGTGAAACGTAAAAATGTATTTTTCCACTCTTATTAGCAGTTTGATCTCCTGATATTCCTGCAACAAATCTAATTTTAACGATTTGGAGCGCCGAAAAAGGAAAAAATATATTTTTCTTTGGAAGGCAATAAATACATATCACCCACTGTCCTTCCCCTAGGTCCTCTGGGGAAAATAATCGAGAATTTTCCGGCCGAGTCATTTTAATTTGATAAGTTGTGGAATGCGAAAAAACTACTTTTTATTTTCTTTTTCTCCACATTTTTGCAGTTCTACAATCAGATTATATCTTTCCTTGATTTATAGCGAAATATTTTGATAAAGTATTTTGAGCTTGTGGCGGTTGCAAACAAATCGTAACTTTGGTGAGATACTCACTTTTTGATGTGTTTCGTGTTTTTCAAACATCGGTCAATGTCTTATTTTTGAATCTACAAAACAGAAAATTCTTCTGAATTTAGTTTACTGATAAAGGTTACTTCTTAAAATTCAAAGAAAGGTTTTAAAAAAACCTAAACAATTTTTATTGAACTCATTATTCATATTTATCACACATTGTTTTAATAAATATATGTTTTAAAACAAATAGTGATGCTAGTAGTTTTGCTATTCATAATTTATCATTTTAGAAGTTAAATCTCAGAATTACTGTTTGTCTTAAGGCAAAAGTCTATTTTCAACCGTACAAAAATACAGCTGCTTGGAAAAATATTTTGATTTTTAAAAAAAATTCCATAATTTCTCATAATTACCGTTCAAAACAAGCATTTAAACTGTAATCTTAAGCAGAATGCTTAAACAGTAGGTCCTAGATTAATCCGAAACAATTGGCGCTGAGGATGTTCTGATAACAGATTTTTCGGATAACCGATCATTTGCTAAAACTTTTACGTGTCAATGACATAAATTAAAGACTACAAACTAGAAAATAATAAATATAAAAAAACTTAAAATAAAACACTTTTAGAGATGCATGAAGAAGGAAAGAATAATTTTCTCTCAAAAATCTGGAGATAAGAACAAAAATCGTAAAAGTCTGAGGCGCTGAAAACAATAGGTGAAGGATATAAAACCACAATGATTATCATAAGAAACGAAATGTTATTAAACATTCATAATATAAAATATATTATAAATGCGATTACAATTCTAATTTACTCACAACTTTTCTGATTTTCGTTTTGACCTCCAGATTTTCGAGAAAAAATTATTTTCCCTTTTTTTATGCATTGGTAAAAGAGTTTTTTAAAGTTTTTTTTTATATTTATTATTACATATCCTAAACGTTTGTAAGTTGGATTTCAAATCACCCTGCATAGTGGGTAATCAGTTAGCGATAACCACAGACACTGACAAAAAATGTATGGTTTCCAGAAGGAATTGATCAAATTCTCATAAAAATCATTGGTTATCAGTATCAGTAGATAATCGTCTATATTTCTGCATAATTCTGGTAATGAAATTTGGATTATATTTGTTAGTTTAAAACCAACTTTAAAGGTAGAAAGTTACGAAAAATGGATGAAAATAGTATTTATTTGAAGCAATTTACCCTCTCTTGCATTAAAATTGTTATTTAGACGTAGTCATGAATTCCTGCTAATTATACAATTAAAGAATATAAATTCTATTGCAAATTTGTTTTAAAAAACAGAGAATTGCACGAAATTGCACAAAAACTTTAAAGGAAGTTAAGTATATAAATATTTCAAATTTACGTTAATTTAAAGAAGAAACGTAATATTCGGCCCGCAAATTTGTCAAATATTTGTTTTGAACGGGAAAACGCCAAATTATGAAGCAATTAACATTTTGAGGACTACTGTCACACGGGCATGCCAGATGCTTGCTAGAGATGAGCATGCGACCGTCCTTAAAGGGTTAAGATTTTGAGAAAAATTCAAAAAAAATCACCTCCATCCATCCAAACCGGAAAGGAGCCAAATGGCTCTAAACACGGGATGCAGGTGGTGTGATGCAATGTAATGTAATGTTAATACAAGAAGAAAAAGGTTGCCTCAAGTGCAACAAGTCTGGCATAGAGAATACCCCATATTTATCAGTCTTGAGCGAGGTTTGAGTATTATTTGCATATTTCAGTATTCATTTTAATGAAAAGCACTCTGGAATTTTGACATACAGTAAAGCACCGTTTATACGTTTCTCATTTATACGTCGTTTGCATTTATACGTAGTTTCATCACAGTCCCGCTTCATTCGTATCCATCGTAATGATAAGATACTTGTACGTCTCAAAGCTTCAGTTATACGTCGTTTTCCCCCGTTCTAAAATGTCAAATTTTCCTCCCTCTAGAGTTTTCCCGATTTGCCCGACGGGGGCACGACCTGCTGTATGGCGGGACGAGTGTAATGAAATTGATCTCAAATTTTCGTCAGATTATTATTTATCAACTACAGTTGAACACCTAGTACAAATATTTCCCCCGACGGGATACAAAATTTTTCCTCGATGGGAGGGCACAGTTTCTTCGACGGGAGTTCCCTGGCCCCCCCCCCCCTGTCCCCCCTCTGGCGCCACCACTGCTCCCTCCTAGTCATGACTTCGAAATTATTCACAATTGATGAATTAATAGAAGACAAATTGTCTGGTGCTAATTTAAGCGCTGATTAAGAAGATATTCCACATTTCTTTAAAGACACAATGGATTCCATTGAAACACTTCGAACTCATTTCTTTTGTCAAAATAGCAGCGAAAAAACTTTCAGTCACCTTAATTCGATTCATAATGTTTCCTTAATACTAACAGATAATCAGCACGTCACGCGATTATTAAATTTTTTTTCAATTAAACGCCTATTTACATGCACATAAATCGTATAAGATATGTATAATGGAGGTATGATTTTTTTCACTTTTCTGATAAATGTTTAATTTTAAAATTTAATTACTGGTTTCCATATTACGTAGTGTTAAGCTAGTACTATCTTGAAAAACTTTAAAATTAATTCTTTTAAATGAATTAGCATTAGCAGGATTAAATTTGTAATAATCAAAGTTGTTTCGTAAAATTTCGATTATACGTCTTTTCATTTATACGTCGTTTTACGTCAGTCCCATGAAAGACGTATAAACGATGCTTTACTGTAGTTAATTTTGTGTACATTTCTGTACAACTCCGGATCCCTAGCAATGGCTATTCTAGTAAATTCTGTTCATGTTCATTTAGATTATTAATTGTTTTTAAATGTTTTTAAATTAAGCTAATTATAATAAAAGCCGGCATCCAATTTTCCTTAAATGTGCGTTTCCCACACACTCAGAGGCTGCTCTGTCTTGAAGGTCCAACAACTCTTTATTTGTTGCTGAAACATTTTTGTACGTGCCATTTATTCTCTACTTAAAAAAATAGGAAATTGGCATATGACAAAGACTTCAATTTAACAACAGCAAGAAGATAGTTGATATTTTCAATGTAAATGAAGAAGAAATGTGAAAAAACAGTCCAATGGTGAAGGAAAAAAATATTTAACCTGAATCAAATTTCACTGCATATACCATAAGTAAAAATGAAAATAATTTTATAGAGAGCACCTATTTAAGCATTGCAAGTAAGAAAATGAAAAATGTAATTAATGTAATGAAAAAAATTAAAAATGTAATGCAGAAGTAATTAATATGAAAAATGGTTTTATACCTAGAGTGTTTAATTAATATACTAAGTTTAATACAAGGAACAAAAATGATAGGAAGATATGTTTTTCCTTATTTTGAGGAGTATGTTTGCTTCTCAGTAAAGAAGTATTGATGGAATTCTGTATATTTCATTAATTAATTTACAAACTCAATTTCTCGCATTAAATAAGCTGCTAGAAGTAGGGAAAAAAACTAAAAAGCATGTAAGTGAAAGTTAATGAAAAATTGATTTTTCATTAAACTATGTCAACGATAAGACTTTTTGGGCATTTTTTCTTCAATTCAAACTTTGGGAGCACGTTGACTAATCAGCTAAAAACACCATCTTTTGGGGTTTTCTGGCATAGTCAATATTCAATTAATTTCAACCAGCATTAAAAAAGCCGTTGATCTCAGCCATTATAAACAAAGATGGCGCCATGTTTTGTGTTTGGGCTTCCATGTTTTGTTTCTGAATCTTAAGCATCTGGTCCAATAAAAAAATAGGGGCTCACATTCACTTTTTGAAATTTCATTACCGTTTATATTATGAGATAATCTAACAAGGGGAGGGCACGATTTGGGAAGTTCAATTCGCGATGGGACTTGGTTTATTTATAGTATACCTTTAGGGTGTTCATCCATTAAAATGCTAAAGCGCAATGGCCAGCCAATTGGGAGAAAATGGTCCTCAAACTTTCGGCATAGCTTATATACCACTAAGTTGTCACTGGTGTTGAAGCGCGAACAGCATGGACGGTACTTTACTGGCATGCAAACGTTTTGCCCAGGGTTTGATCCCGCCTCCGTTTTCTTTTTTCAAAATATTATTTTAAAATTAATATTTAATTAAATTAAAATTTTATAAACATCTTTTATTAAAATGTTAATAATTTTTTATTCATATGATATATCAATAATAATTTAATTCATAAACAGTTAAATATTCATAGAAACAATTTTAATGTTGTTAAATAAATAAACATAATTACTATTATCATTATATGTCATTACAATTTTTGAATGATTCCGTTCAAGTAATTACAAAATTTCCGTTATAGTGGAAATCTTGTTTTCGGAACAGGTTTCGACCGAAAAAGAGTTAGTTTAGTTATATCAACGTCCCGTTTTGAAGCAACACGTGGGATGTTTTGGGGCGGACCTCATAATTTTGAGCCACGGTGAGTTGACGACACCTGACCTGGCACCCCTTCTCCAAGGTTCCACGCCAGCGGAGGGCGTTTGGCCACTGAATATGATTCAGTATGCTTCAGGCCCCGTACACGGCGGGTCTTCAGTGGAATCGGGATTCGAGCCTGGAACCCTCCGGCCCCAAAACCGAGACCCTGCCATTAGGCCACCGTAGCCTTACCGAAAAAGCGAGAGCAGCCGTTAAACATTTGAATACAGAGAAAGACGGTCCAAAAACTGAAGAATATTTCCCAATAGATCTTCAAAATAAACGTACATCATTTATTAATTATGCAATATGTCAAAATATTCTTTTATTTCTAAATTTTCATGAGATGTTCTTGTATGTAAATAAAATTAATGAATGTCGGAAAATTTCAAAAATTTACAAAGGAAAAAAATCTTCATGAAATTCTTTTATGATGAGAGCACTATTACAATTATCTAATGCGAACAACTATGATTAGTTATTATTTAGCACCATCAAATTTGTATTTATAATTAATTATATTTTCTTTTCTGTAAATAATTTTTGAAACTAATAATTTCAAATTAAATTAACAAATTATGAATATTTAATTTAAAATATTAATCATTTGATTGAAAAATAACTACTTATTTATATGATCGATGAATTACAGTTATAATATAATTTTAAACAGTTAAATAATTATAAATACATTCTTTCCCGACCAAAACCAGTTCCGTAAGGCTAGAAAGGAAATTTTGTAATTTTTTTAACGGAATCATTCAAAAATTTTAATGACATATAATGATAATAGTAATTATACCCATTATTTAACACCATTAAAATTGTTTTTATGATAATTTAAGTTTTAAAAATTAAATTATGACTATGATTGATATATCATATGAATAAAAAATTACTACCGAACCGAGTTTAAATATTATTAATATTTTAATAAAAGATGTTTATAAAATTTTAATTTAATTAAATATTAATTTTAAAAAATCTTTTCAAAAAAGAAAATGGAGTCGGGATCGAACCCTGGGCAAATGGTTTGTATGCCAGTACTATACCGTCCATGCTATTCGCGCTTTAAAAATGGTGACAACTTACTGGTATATAAGCTATGCCGAAAGTTTGAGGGTTATTTTCTCCCAATTGGCTGGCCATTGCGCTTTAGCATTTTAATGGATGAACACCCTAAAGGTATACTATTAATAAACCAAGTCCCATCCCGAACTGAATTTCCCAAGTCGTGCCCTCCCATTGTGAGTTTGGTTAATATAATAAGGCTTAAAGGAGCACTAGGTTGAGGAAAAATGATTTCTTATAAATGAAATGAAAGAGATTAAATAATAGATAGTTTGATCTGTGATTGCTTTTAAGATTTCCCGTATTATCAAACAATAATTACAAAAAATAGCAATGGAGCTACTTCATGGTTACTTTATGCGGGTAATGAAGTCAAACCCAGTGTCAATTTAACTTAAGAATCCTTTCTTTCACGAGGAACAAGAACTTGGCGTCATCGGACAGCGTAAGAATGTTAGATACTGGGTGACACGCGCAGTTTCGTTTGTGACATGGCGTTACAGGAACTGATTCTATTCTTGTCAAAACTATATATTTTCCTTAGGCTTATTTATGTCAGATTTCAGTACAATTTTAGATTAAATTAACACAAATTAAAGATTAATGGAATTAGTTTTCAGATTTTTTGGGGAAAGTACAAATTAATGTTTATCTTCGTATCAGAGAAATGGCGATATCATGAGCTATTTTACTTCATTTAAATGTATATGAATAATCGAGACTTAAAATGACGAAAAATAATTTCTGAGGGATAAAATTAGGGATAGTGGTTATTGCGAAAATAACCGGTTTTTGGTTATTCAGGTTTTTTCACCTCCGGTTTAACCTGGCGGTTATAATTACTCAAAATAACCTGTTTTTGAAATAACCGGCTTTCGGCTATTCAGGTTTGTCACCTCCGGTTTAACCTGGCGGTTATAATTGCTCAAAATAACCGGTTTTTGAAATACCCGGTTTTAGGGATTTTTTATATAAAAAAACGCCGTATTTAGACAAAAAAATTTATTAATATTGTTCTAACAGGAAATTAATCCATTGGCCAATATTTATCTGTTAATGAAGACTGTTTCAGTAATTCGCCATCCAGCAGATGCCTCTAGGAATCGATTGTCGTTGATTGGCCTGAGATGATGAAATTCAAAGCTTCATAACTTGGTAATTTAAGTCCAATCGAACGTATCTTCCGATCCGTTATTTTCACCCGGTTATTGGTTTTAAAAAAATAACCGGTTATAACCGGGATGAAAGAATAACCTTAAAAACCGGTTAACCGAAACAAAAAATACCGGTTTTCGGTTAAAACCGGTAGGTTTATCTCATCCCTAGATAAAATAGGAGATAAAATATTAAATCACGATTATCTGGATTATTTCATATTTTTCTCATTACCAATGAATACTTAAATTAATATGTAATGCAGGAAACGTGATACTTTGCAAATGCGCACCGAACTAATCGAATCTTTTGCACGCCTTACACGAGGAAGAATCATGTCACACGATAACTCAACATAACCACGAAGATAAACCCCGCCCCTTCTTAAGTATCCGAATAATTGTGAATGACCGGCCGCCCCGAAATGTAACACGGGCTCTGCGGCTGAACTCATAATGGTCCCGAATACGAGGGATACATGCATTGAACCTCCATTTTACAGGGTCACCGGCCATCGGCGATGGACTAAGAGAGTGACACCACTACTATTGAACGCACCAGGGAATCGAGACCCCACTTACTTATCCAGTGGCTTCTCACCTTCATATATGTGGTGCCCCGCGGTGTTATGATAGAACAGTATTAGACAATGCACATTTGGATGTTAGATAACAAGTGCAGTAACGTTTGTCATGTGACTGTCGTATCACGGGAATTGGCACTATTTAAATAAAGCCTATTGATTTACATAAAGTTTCTTCATTACTG
>BGPR01004189.1:0-22607 GCA_013235015.1 Araneus ventricosus | reverse complement strand
CTATTTGCACTCATAACAAATATACAGTAAGAAAAATAAATTATTCCTCTATAATTTAATTATCATGTGACTGTCGTATCACAGGAATTGGCACTATTTAAATAAAGCCTATTGATTTACATAAAGTTTCTTCATTACTGGTTTGTATATTTTTAAGTGAAATGATTTGCACTTCAATTTGGAGCATATTAAATTTGATAAAAACTATTTACACTCATAACAAATATACAGCAAGAAAAATAAATTATTCCTCTGTAATTAAATCATCACTTTATTAATTACTTTTCACTATAAAAACTCATGCTTTCCAAATTGTGCGCATCGTTGTATCTATGAACTCTTTTTGCATCTTTTTAAACTGGACGTTACAATTTTTACGGTATTCACATGATTATGCTATAGAATTCGCGCGTAAATATAGAGTAAGTAAGTTTTAAGAATTAAGTAATTTTTTAGAATCCAGGTAATAAAAGAAGAGTGATTTTCGAAATATATATTACCAAGTGACAAGTGTAAAGCATCATATTTATACTGTTATACTGCAAAGTATTCGAAGTGTTATTGGTGTACAATTGTATCTATTTAAATTGGAGTGGAATCATATATTTCTCTTTTCTAAGTTCACTTTCCACTAATTCTGGATATCAAGTCAATTAACTTTGATTTTTCGTTCCGCTGATTGGTTAATTTAGCTCATTTATTGGAAGAAAACAAACACAAATGTGGGTTTATCTTCAAATAAGCAAAATGATGTTCAGCGAAGATTCACCAAGTGTTTTTCAAAGAAATTTTGCCGCTTTAATCGTAATGGAATTTTTTAAAATTCCGGTTTCTCTCCTTAGAAAGAACACGAGCATCCACGAATTCAAAAGACCTGCCGATGCAAAAGTCCTGTTTTTGAGGGTGAAAGTCAACATAAAAGATATTTAACTTTCGGATTAGTCTTTTTAGTCCCTTCACTCGAAGCAAAACGCCGAGGTCAGAAGAGAAAATTTTATTCTCCGTCTCAAATTCCATTAATGAAAGCCCCCGGAGACTCTGTTTGCTTTTTGCATGCATAATAACTACTTTCGGTTTCTGAAGTCAATCGAACCGTTATGGGTTCACTTCTTGTTAAAAGTTCTGGAAGAAATATTATAAAAATTCTATACCCGCTGCGAGAATTGGAGAGGGTAAAGACTTGTGCTAGGAACGTCGCTTTGAGATTAATGAATTATTAATATTTTGCGTAAGTAAATAATATTTATTTTATTTGATAAAACTACTAGCTTCGGAATCTAATTCGAGGGGTTTTATTTGCATTTATTTATGATACGATAACACTGAATGTATTATTTAAAGTGCCTTATGTGAATAAAAGTTTTCGTATTTTGAACATGATAATTATGTAATCCCAATTGATTCTTATGGAAATAGGGCGTTATTATTTCAATTATTTTCCTTTTCCTCTTTTTCATTCGTCTGTGTTTGCAAATTTTTTTTATTTTTTGAAATGCTTTATAACCACGTGTTTGTACTTTATGCACTGTGAAATCTACGTGTTCGGGAACGATTTCACTTGAATACTCATATCAGAATCAACTCGGTGCATCTGAATAACAGTCGCTGTAATAGCTCGAGTGCTGAGGCCGGAATTCTAGTAGCCATTACCGGCCACCGCCTGACCCCTCCCTTAGGAGGTACATACTATCACAGGAGGTAGTAAATCGACCCCCATCATTATTGTATCTCCAGGAAAAGTCGGAACCAGCTTACTTATCCGAAGGCTTCTCATTCACAAACTGGTGGTGCCCCAGTGGGACTTTTACTTGAATAAATTAGATTACTTTATTTATTACATAATCAAATAGGGTGGGTAGTTCGTAACATATATAATCCATCCATAAACGACGTTCACTTCTCAAATGGTTTTTATTTGACAATCGATTCACTTTATCACCACGCATATCCCCGAAATCGGAGCCGGGTTTCTCCATGTTGGTTGGATAGGTATGCGTGAAGATTTAATGAAACACCCCCAAACAAAATTGAAACATAGAATTTGATGACATAATTTGATATTAACAAAGCATTATTTTCAATTTCAACACGCCTAAAATGAATAAATTGAAATAGAAAAATAAAAGCGAAGAACAAAAAAAAAATTAAAAAGTTTAGAAGATGACAGAACAAAACTGAAATGTCTTTTCAGTTAATGTTCATAAAGAATTCTTTATGGGATTTTCAATTAGGAGGCTGGAAATAAAATATCTTCGTTTTTTAAATAAAATCCATTAAATTCCTTATTTTCGCTCCAGAGAGTGTTGATGTCATTATTCGTCGCCACCAGATATCCTCATATGTCGGTGCTGGTTTCTTGAGGTGGAAAGAGCTGGTCAGTGGGCATTCTGTGGCGTGATGAATCGGACTTCCTTGCTCGCCGCATCCACATTTGTTCTCCCTATTAGCACAAGATATTGTACGTTATCCTCAAGATGTCATTCGATATTTTGAATACCGCACAATATCGTGAGGATATCGTAGCAATATCTTCACGATGTTATTCGATATTCTGAATACCGCACAATATCGTGAGGATATCGTAGCAATATCTTCACGATGTTATTCCATATTCTGAATACCGCACGATATCGTGAGGATATCGTAGCAATATCTTCACGATGTTATTCGATATTCTGAATACCGCGCAATATCGTGAGGATATCGTAGCAATATCCTCACGATGTTATTCGATATTCTGAATACCGCACAATATCGTGAGGATATCGTAGCAATATTGTACAGCATCTTGTGCTAACAGGGCTCTGATCGTAGATGGAATCGGTTTAGATAAGTGTGGAAGAGCCCATTTTCTGTTTTAAAGATAATTTCATCGCGATGCCAAAAAGTAGAATTATTACGAATTTTCGGAATGATTTTGTAAATATTTCTGCCGGTATTTTCTGTGTCCCATTGATGCTACCATCTGTTTCTAGAAACTTCTAACAATTTATTTTTGAGAAAGCTTCTGGGTGCTGGTAGATTATTTGTGTATCCTTCTGTTGTAGCACGTTTCGCGAGATCGTTTCTAGGGATACCGATATGGACCTTGATCCATGATAATTGAAGGGAACATGAACAATCGATGCACTCTGGAATTGTATTTACAAGGTTTCTTGAAAAGCTGTATAAAATTTTTAAAGTCAGGCATACAGAAACAATTCATTTTCGGAAGAGAAAATGAGGTAGAAACGTCAAACGGGTCCACTACTCAGAACTCTTTGTTAGTGATTTAAGCAATGTAAAGGGATACATCAGATGAAATATACGACACAAATTTCATGTAATACAAATTTACGATAGCGCAAGAATCCAGTTACCTGAATAACAACATGCGAGGCGTTTATAGCTTCACATTGCAAATCTTGTGAACTCTTACTTTAACCCTTTCAGGGGCGCAAGCAATTTATTTTTTCATGAAAACAATGTTGATGACTGTATAAATCCGCTAGGAAAAAGAATTAGTGCTGCCATCTATTGCTTTTATTAGATAATAAAAACGAATTAAAAACGCTTTCTAATAATCATCAAAAGACTACCGCCTGGATAAGAAAAAAGCTCATAAAAAGGCGGTTTTGACGAGAAATCACCGCTTTTGAAAGATTTATTGTTGTTACTACGTCCTATTTGCCATTATGTCACACTGCGTATGACTTGTAATGTCGTTATTCTTGAAACTGTGTTGTTGTGCTACTGTGAAATAGCATTCAATTAAATCCGTGTTGTACATCTTACTTGGTGTATCCTTTTCTTTTACTTAATTCACTGACAAAGAGAAAGATAGAGAGATTACGAATTCATAACATTATATAAAAATGCAAGATACTTCCATTTTATTTCAAACAAAAGTACGCAAGCACGTCCTGAGAATTAAAAATTAATGAAATATAAATTCACTAATATCTACTTTAAATTAAAAGTTAGCAGGTCTTGAGAATTAAATATTAATGAAATATAAATTCCACTAATTTCTACTTTAAATTAAAAGTTAGCAGGTCTTGAGAATTAACTATTGATGAAATATAAATTTACTAATTTCTACTTTAAATTAAAAGTTATATTGTCAAAGTCAACCACTCACATATATAGACGTCTGAGCATTTCAATAGCGAATAATTGCATGAACCGTTGCGTAATAAATTTTTAAAAAAAATATTACAATTAAAAAAATTAGAAAGAAATAAAATTAATGTCACTGGAAAGCTAATTTTTGAAACTTAAGAGTAGTGTAAAGATGGTTTTTGTGTGATATTATCTTCCAACTTTACTGAGGGAAAATGTTAAAATTTTGATAAATTTTAATTAATTAAATTCTAACTAATATTTTAAAAATCTCTTTCTAACTGAGTATTTACTACCAAGTAGTAACTACGTTCCTAATTTGGTAGCTTCATATCCAACGGTCTGCCCTTTAAAGCGTTTTGAACGATTTTTCATCTCGTAATTTACAGAGAGCATGTCAACCTAAAAACATTATAATGTATAAATGGTTTTTCTCATTCAAAAATACAGTGCAGCCCTAGTTAACCGAACTAAAGGGTAGGAGCTGTGATGTTTTCCCTTCCCACGAGCACAGTTCCCACGAGAAAAGAGTCCTAGTACCTTTCACTTCAGTCGCAAACCGCAGGCCAGCTGCACCTAGTGGTCATTAGGGAGACGTTCGCGAGGGTAATAGCTTCACGCGGAAAGCGACCACAATACACAGGAATCAATATCTGTCAGAGAGCGCATTGGGTCGGCTTTGAGGAGATTAGCGGTGCTCTTTCATGTCACACTGTATAGCTCCGATGGTGAGGAATCTCAGGAACCATCCCACGATCGGAATTGACTATTGGGAACATGGAATTTTAGTCGTTGGTCGCCCGGGAGTACGATTGTCCAGTGGAGTGAAAGGAAAGCGGAGCTCCACCCCTTGAGGTGAGGACAAAAGCGGAATGTTGAAGTCGGAACGGGAGAGCGGTGAAGGACAGATTCAGGAAGTTTCGAACGTGGTTTTTCAGACTCCGGAGCGCAGAAAGAGCTGTGCTATCAGTTCGGATTCAATGTCCCGAATTAATTCGACTTCGACAACGATCACTGAGAAATCGGCATTATTCCGAAATCTCGGCTCCTCGAATATAGAATTGCGAGCACTCCTTGTAGTCTCCTGCTTAGGCTATCACACTGATAGGAGGAAGCTATCCATCCTATATTGATTTACATCTCTTGTTGAACTACGACTCCATTGAACTTGAACGTCCTAGAACTGTGTTGAACGAACTCTGTATATAAATATTTACTCCAGATTTATATGCAAGAAATGTTCTTTAAATTAAAGCTGTGTAAAATAAAAGTATTTAGGTCAACCTAAGCTTTGTATTTATTTGGTCGCACATAGGCCAAGACACCACACAGCCATTTCGGATAACGATTTTTTAGGTTAAACCGTAAACAAATATTACTATTTTGTGATTACAGTATGTAATTCTGAAAAGTTTTGAGTGTAAAACGAATTTAAACTCTCTTTGTAGGCTACACTCATGTTCATAATTAAAGTTAACCCTCCGTCGGGCGCAATGCGCCTGACAGGCACAGGTAAATAATATCGTAATTAATATTGTTAATACTCATTAATTTTAATTTTAGCATTCTAAAATTAGTCGCTGACCTTAGGCTTAAAAAAAAAAGTGGGGATATCGTTGCAAAAAATCTCGTCTTCGCGATTGTTTTCGAGTAGTACACAACATGTTTTTTTTCGGATATGCGATGTCCGAGGCATTTCGGATAACCCGAGATTCGGTTAACCGGTTCTTTACTGTGCTTAAATTTTTTCGAGCGAAATGACTACAATTAAAAATTACCTACCTTAACCCTGTAGCGACTTTTTAATTTCGTTTTTTAACCGTTAGATAAGTTTTGATGTAGGAAAACCCTGGAAATAAAGAAAGCATTTTTTCAATTAATTAAAATTATTTAATTAATTTAATTAATAATTTAAAAAATTAATTTCTGCCTTCAGCTTCTGTTTACTGCTTGTTATTGGAACTCCGTTCTCCATATTCTTGTGAATACTGTGATTATAAACGGCGATAATGCGAAGAAATATGCTTTATTCGAAAAAGGGTGTTAGGAATAAACACGGATCACCTTCCTTCCTCAGATATGAAGATAAATATCGGCTACTGTAATATTTGCTGTGAATCAGGAAGGTAATTTCCTCTCTATATCTAGATATCGCTTTTAAAACGTGATATTGATCTCAATCCATATATGCACTGAAGGGGACACCTTAAATGAAGATCAATAGGCTTGATTTGGATTCCATCCAAAGTGATTTAGTAGAATTATGATTAATCGATGGATTTCTGTAGTGATGGCGTAATATTTAAGCATGATTTCTCACTTCAGTCTACAGGAAAATGGTGAGTTATTCTTTAACAGTTGTAGCTTTCATTTGCATGAAATTTTATAACTTTCCACAACGAGGACATAAATTATCATTTTGAAATGTGCCAAAAACGGATTTGATGATGTTTAAGACAAATTATGATAAGAAAACATAGAATACTACTACTTCGATTTATGTTTTAAATGCTATTTTTATTCTTAATTTTTTTTTATCAATTATCAGTTGGCTGTTTTGTTGTTTTATTTCTTGAAAAGCCACTGTTCGGATAGAAAATAAGTTCACTAAGACAATAAAGCAAACTTTTAGGCAAAGAATAATCAAATGTTAAAACCGACAGAAGGGTTAACCCTTACTTCGCTGCAATCATAGTAACTCTTTGCTAAATTTAATGAATCGTTAACTATCTAAAAGTTTCGAGATGATCTTGACAGCTTAAGCTAGTGAGAAATTATAAGGTTTCCAACAACATCCAAAAAAGCAAACTTAGGACGCACAGAATGAAAGGAAACTCCTGAAAATATTGATTTGCATCAGCAAGCTGAATAGTGTATCTGCCAAATCCGCTTGCGTTTCTCGGAAAAATTATAATTTCAATTAAAAAATCGGAATAATTTTAATAAAAATAAGGTCAGAAATTTCAGAATTATACCCAAAACAATCAGAGAAGTAAAGGTTTCAACGTATTTTTATGTACTAATTAAATTATATTATCAGGAGTTATTATTTATTAATTATTTGACAAATAGCTTATCGCTTTAACGCTTAGTTGCGTACGCCATCTAATGCATAGTTGGATTATATTCTAAGAAATAAATAAAATATTTCTTTTATCTTGAATTAAGATTTAATGAAATAGATTAATCTCAAATTGAAGAAGCAAGCTCTTTCTTGGGAAATCTGTTTCAAAAATAGTTTCGATGAATTAACGATTTTTTCAAAGACAAGATTTTATATGACCGTGGTTCGGAATAATGTTTAAGAGCATGGTGGCTTGTTGGAACGGTTCCAGCAGCTGGAACGGAGGAATGACAGTTATAAATTGACTAAATTTTAATGAAAATATTATTTAAAAATTGATTAAATTAATTAATCAAACATTAATGAAAATTCTTAGTATTATATATAAATGCGCATATGCAGCTATTTATAATATAATATGATATGTGTTTTAAATAATGATTTTGTGTTTTAAATATTATCGTTTTAAACTTCTGTTGATGCAATCACTTGAGGCTGTTGCGTTAGTACGCTAAAAGATGTATTGTCATCGTTTATGCTTAAAGCTGCTGTTTCTTATCTATACTTTTTTAATTTTAATTTTTGTTTAGTATATCTATTATTTGGAACGGAGGAAAGTGGTTCGAAACCCGATTATATCAACGATCCTCCAAGCACACAGGTTCGACTTATTTTTTTTGTTAATTTGGAAGGTGGTACAGAAAATTTAACCTTTCATTCATTATTAACCTATTCACATATTATTATGGATGATCTGGTGAGTGTTTTTCATTTAATTATATCTTATCTGGTTCTGGTTGCTTGATCTACCAATCTATCAGTCGGGGGCAAACTTTCTCCCCTAATATAATCTGGAAAATGGAAACGAAGCTTGCCAGTTTAGGTGACGTTCTTATTATCTGATGAAGGCTAATTATTACAAAATCCTTTCTAAAACAGCTTTTGTGCATCTTCCGAGTTGGATATTGATTCAATCGAAGTAGAATTCAGTACAGCGTTTATTTTGGAATAAATTCTTGATTTGTCTTTACCATAAGTACATATTATATATGCATACAAATAAATGTACAGCCGCGAAAGAAAATCCGAATTACTAAACATTATGTGGTTTCTTGTTATCGCACGTTTAAAGAAAAGATACCATTTTAACTGAAATAAGATCCTGTATAAATCTGGAAGATTTAAAGGTTCTTAAGATGCAGTCTACACATTAAAATATTCATGTAAAAATTTCCAAACAAAAAATGCCTGTTTTGATGTCATAATTAAATCCAGCATGCCAAAGTTTGTTTATGTACAAAATTTAGTTTAACCATCGAGATACCGGTCGTGTTGTTTTCTCACAAAGCGAAACTCCGTCTCGAAATTGATTTAAGCTTGTGCGTGTCTGTAACAATCGATAGAAAACTTATCTTTTAAGTGGATCTTTAAAAGCAATCGTTGATCGACATTTCACTGTCGATTACGTCCTGGTGCAAGACAAAGATTTATCGAACTGAAAATTTCTGCAAACTTTAAGCACCGTTTAATTGGATAGACACATATTGATTAATATATTACACCGTCGCTTAACAAGCAACACCAAATTTTAACAATTTTTAACAAATACTAAATAAATCAAGAATTATTGAACTAAATTCTTCGTCAAACGACAACTAGTCTTTCTTTCCAAAATAAATTTTATATGAATTTTAAAATTTAAAGCAAGTTTGATAACCACTCATTAATTATTGCCCAACAGAATATAGCGTCGCTTAGCAAGCAATACTGCCTATATCTTTTTTTCTAAATTTCAAAGAGGAAGAAGAAATGAATTTTTCAGAGCCAATAACGAATATTTCTGAATTTTTTTCATATCTGGTAGGAACATCAGTCTCATGTTCTTATCATATAATAAAAAATTCAGAAATATTCGTTATTGGTCGCGCAAAATTCGGTTTTTCTTCCTCTTTGAAATTTCAAAAAAATTGCTTGTTAAGTGACGATATGTTCTGTTGAGCAATAATTCATGAATGGTTATCAAACTTGTTTTAAATTTTCAATTTAATTTCGAATTTATTTTGGAAAAAAAATCTTCTAGTTGTCGTTTGACGAAGAATTTAGTTCAGAAGCTCTTTATATACTTTGCGTTTCTGTATTTATTTATTGAAGCGCCGAAACCAACAGTCGGCTATACTTTGTGACATTGTTCCATTGCTTTGAGCACACGTGACAAGAGTGGTTTCGGCGATCAAGGGGAGTTGGTTGGAACCCGAAGTCCGTTAACCCTGACCCTGTTACTTCGATGTACTTTTTCTCAAAATCTGTTATAGATTCATGTTTGAAATTTTTTATACAAGTAAAGTACATCTTTCTCATTATACTGAAATGATTTTTAAAAAAATTCAAAAATTTATTTTTTGCAAATTTTTTTTGTGTCAAAACAAAAAATGGGAAATTGACCATTTCGAAGTGTATTTTCTCAAAATCTGTTATAGATACATGTTTGAGACATTTTATACGAGTAAAGAACAATTTTCTCATTATACCAAAATGAGCTTTTTTCAAAAAAACTCAAAACTTTATTTTTTACAATTTTCTTTGTGTGAAAATAGGGTAAAATTTCACTATGTCTAATTAAATATTTTGTAAATTTATAAAAAAAATTAAAAATTAATCAAAACCTCATTTCAGTATCATGAGAAAAGTGTACTTGATTTCTATAAAAATTTCAAACATGCATCTACAACAGATTATGAGAAAAGGTACAGCGAAGTGGCCAATTTAACATTTTTTGTTTTGACGCAAAAAAATTTGTAAAAAATAAATTTTTAAATTAAAAATAATGATTTCAGTATAATGAGAAAGATGTACTTTACTTGTATAAAAAAGTTCAAACATGAATCTATACCAGATTTTGAGAAAAGATACATCGAACTAACAGGGTTAGGGTTAACGGACTTAGGGTTCCAACTCCCTTCAATATCTCTATTAAATTCAAGAAGCAATTCTTTCCCCCTTGCTTTTGATGTTTCTTTAAAAGTTTTTTTTACATTTTCGATGGTAAATCTGTTTAAATTGTTTATCTTGTTGTAGCACTAGTAACGATGCCAAGCTTGTGCTTGTAGCAAAAGTTACAACTCTGTTCATTAAATAAATAAATGCAAGAAGCAAATTGTGTGAATATTGTTCGGTTTTATTCACTTGGCATTCAATTTTAATGATCTGAAAATACACAAAAATTAATAAAATTAAAAAAATTAAAATGTTGTATCTTCTTTAGTATTATATTCTCATTCAAATAACATGAAAAACTTTGTCAAATTGCTTTATTTCAGCGTTCATTTTTAAATATAAAAATGAATTATTACTCAACTCAATTTATAGTTTGATTAAACCCACATTCTCTGTCTGTTTCTTATAAATTGCAGTAAAATCGTTTGGTTTCTTAAAAATTACTCTCAAAAACTATTTATTCCTTATCAATAAATCATAATTTATTACTCTCGGCTGTCAGGTCTTATCGTTTGTATATTTTTAATATTCTTTGCGTTTATTCAATAAAATTGCGATCATTACAAATAAACGATATTAGTCGGAGTAAACAAAAGCCTAAAAAGTTCACGCTTTTTTAAAAAGCATCAGGTAATAAATCTTCCAATTTAAACAATAATGATTATTCTCTTTTCTCAGAGAAAGCAAAAGATTAAAAGAACGGCGTGTGTTTTTTTCAGGAAAAAGAACATGTTAACGCAAATAAAAAAATGGCAGATAAATTAACACTAAAAATAGATATAAATCTACGAAGCAAATTCATGAAAAAGAAGAACGAAAATCTAAGCTGAAACAAGGAAAGAAAGGAGAGCTGTCTCATAAAATATTTAATATTACTTTAAAAATTTAATCTAGGAGCCCTAGTTTTTTCTTCTGTTTTATTCTGATTAAAAATAATTCAAATAATAAATGAGAGAACGGACTTTACTTTGGAATAGAAACATTAGGGACCAATTTTTTTTCTGAGTTAAGGTTGCAGCAACGATTTTAAGTTTTGCAATTATACATTTGCGAAAGAAGCATTAGTTGTGATTTAAGCTGCTTTTGTAAACACCTGCTTTATTTTCTAGAGGTATTTATTACCTTGGTGAATTTAAATTAAAATACTTTTCAGACTGATTTTAATGAGGATCGTGATCATATCTTTTATTGGATATTGGGAATGAATAAAATAAAAAAAAATGTTAGCTTCTATTTTTTTTTTAAACTTAAACAAATATGTTGCAGTGTCATACATAAAATTAATTGGTTTTTTTATTAAGCTAGATGTAGAGTATCTATAAATAATAGGTTTACTTCGCAATTCCAAATGTTTATTTTGAAAAAAAATGTAATCAAAATTTGTAATTATTGAAAACCATGATTTAATTATCCATTACAATAATATTTAGGAAAATTAAAACCTTTCATTTTAATAAGATTATAAATAAGCAATATATATGTGTGATATTTTAATTTTTTAACTTTCTTAAATCACTTTTAACTACCCCTCATTTTAATTACTTCTACTTCCATCGTAATAAGCGCACTACAACTTCCTTTTCTAGTCACGAGTCTTTTCCAGGGAAATTCCCTTCTCTGGGTACTTAAACTTCCTGCGCATTCCTATCTGCCCGTTTTGATTCCAACATGTGAGCTGACAATAACAACGCGCCGCTCATGTTGGCATGTCATGAGTGTGATTTGCAGAGTAACGCAGATACCAGGCAGTTTTAAAATACAAAAGAGCTTTAATGCAGTTTACTGTATAACAAATAAAGACATGCTGCTGTCTTGCAGCCCAAACACTCAATGACAGCCATCCATTCAGCTGACTACAGCTACGTCTACTCTCAGACTGACTGAACGATTCATTAAAAACACAAATGAACAATATATATAGATTGTAACAACCAATCAACTTAGACTAGTGCCGTAACTTCGGCTACGTCATGAAAATTAACCAACGAGATGCTTTCATTCAGTGACTGAACCAGTTCATTTGAATTCCAACATTCGGCCCCATCAGTCACTGAATACTTTTGAAATATAACCTTTATTACCGAAAGAAATTTTTCTTTTACAAGAGGTTTTGTTAAGAAATCGGCCAAATTTTCCTTAGAATTTATATAATTTAGTTCAAATTCTTAATCATATAATAATTTTCGAACAAATTTATATTTTATGTCTATATGTTTAGTTTTACTATTCTCAATATTATTTTTCGAAAAATGAATAGCTGATTGGCTGTCACAGTACAATTCCGGCATTCTGAAATCAATTAAGTTAAGTTCTTTTAAAATTTTAGAATACCATTTACACCTTCCATTAATACATTTTACACCTTCTGTTAGTGCTATAAATTCAGCTTCCATTGAGCTTAAAGCAATACATTTTTGCTTCTGAGACTTCCAAGTTATTGGTACATTTCCAAATAACATAATATATCCACTGGTAGAATGTCTATCATTTAGCTTACATCCCCAGCTAGAATCTGAATACATAGTTAACCTAGTGTTATGAGTATCAGAAAGATTTATTTTATAATACATTGTATTAAACACATAATTTAATATATCAACAACAATAGTCCAATGATGATACGTATATCCATTACAAAATTGTGACATTGTGTTTACAGCAAATGCAATATCTGGCCTGGACCTATTCGCAATAAACGATAAGCATCCAATTAGCGTTTTATACGGAATCTGTCTCATAAGTTCCGTTTCTATTATCTCATTTTCTTTTATTCTATCAGGTAAAATACAACCTACTTTCAAAGGTAACGTAATTCGCCTTCTTGGTAAATTTTTGAATCTAGTCTTAAGCTTATTTATATATGTATTCTGATGCAAGTACACAGAATCCCCGATTCGCTCAAAATTTACACCAAGTAGGTATCTAACTGGTCCCAACTCCGTTATTTCTAATTTAATTTTTATATTAAGAATTAAATCTTCAAGATCACTTTGCGATTTGCTGAAAACGACAATGCCATCTACATATACCAATAAAATACAATTACTTTTAGTATATAGACCATTACACAAGTCATTTTGATGAAATCCAAGTCCAAATAAAATTTCACTCAATTCGAGGTTCCATTGTCTACCACTTTGATGAAGACCGTAGATGCTTTTCTGCAACCTGCAAACATAATGCTCGCATCCTTTTAGAACAAATCCTTCAGGTTGCTGCATGTAAATGGGAATATCCAGGTTCCCATACAAATATGCTCCTTTTACATCTATTTGACAATGATTCCATCCTAAAATACATACTAACAAAACAAATAGAAATTTAATTATATCAAAATTCACAAGTGGTGCAAATACATCAGTAAAATCAACACCCGGTCTTTGCTTAAACCCTTGTGCTACCAATCTCGATTTATATTTCTTTACATTATTTTTCTCATCATGTTTAATATTGTATACCCATCTACAACCTAAAACTTTCATATTCGATTTTGGTTCAACAAGATCCCAAACCTTTCTATTCTGCATTAATTTAATCTCTTCAGACATAGCTTCGTTCCATTTCTCTTTATCTGGAGAAATTTGAGTTTCTTTAAATGTTTTGGGGATTTCAGTCATGTATATCTCGTTTTGAAAAATATCATTTACAAAACTTGCTTCATCTACGGAATCTGAACTAGTTTCATTATGACATTCATACATGATTAGGGTCAAATTCTAATTTGTTTTTCTGACAATAAATTTTAACATCATTTATGGATCTAAGTCGTTCTTTACTAGGAGGATAATAATAAACATCTATCCTTTTACTTTTTGTCCTAGGTTTTTCTAATCTTATCCAAGTTGAAATATCTAACGATGAGGGTTTTTCCGGTGAACTAGATTTTTCATCCTGTGCCCTGTAATCACTATCGTTATTTACATTTTGATCCAATTGATATATAGCATAATCATAATGTTTAACTTTACCAAACAAAGTTTTCACGCCATTCTTAGTTTCATCAATTTTAACGTGAATACTTTCTACGACTTTCCTTTCTTTAGGTAACCATACCCTATATCCTCTTCTATTCACAGCGTAACCTACCAATATTCCAATTTTAGCTTTGGGTTGCAATTTATTTCTATTAACTGTTGGTACATACACATATGCTAGTGAACCAAATGCACGACAATGTCTAATGGAGGGTTTATGTCCCGACCAAATTTCCATCGGCGTTTTTCCCTCTGTTAATTTATGACTACACCGATTTTTAGTATGAACATAGGCATGAAGTGCTTCCGCCCAAAACCTTGGTTGTAAGCCACTATCTTGCAGCATAGTTCTGACTGCTTCCATACTTGACCTATTGAATCTTTCAGCTATACCATTTAATTCTGGTGTATAGAAAGATGTTCTCTCAATTTTAATACCCAAATCTCTTAAAAATGTCTCAAAATCTTTGTGACAAAACTCCAATCCGTTGTCCGTCCTGACACTTTTAAGTTTCCTTCCTGATTCACGTTGTACTCGAGATAAGTACTCTTTAAAAATTGAAAATACTTCACTTTTACTTTTAAGAGTAAATACATCTATTTTTCTAGAAAAATCATCAATTATGGACAAGAAATATTTACTTCCTCCCAAAGAATTAACAGGTGCAGGTCCCCATAAATCCATGTGGACTTTGTCCAAAACAGACTTTGTTACTCGTTTGTACACATAATTCTTTTTCAGAGACGTTCTTGTTGCTTTACCTACATTACAAGCTATACAAGATTCATTATCAATTTTAATATTTACTTTCTCCAATCCTTTAACCGATTTATTTTTACACATATCCTTAATAAGAGGAATATTGACATGGCATAATCTCTTATGGATTAAATTTAAATCTACACTAGTATACATTACACTATCTAATAAAGGATAACCAGATACTATATAAAACATATCTCGCCGAAAAGCTGAAAAGAAATATTCATTATTAGAATGACATATACGCATTACATTGTTTGACCAAATTATTTTAAGTCCTGCTATATCCATTCTGGCTCCACTAATTAAATTCCTCCTCATGTTTGGAGTGAAAAAAACATCTTTTAAAGTAATTTTAACATTACCTTTAATGTCTTGAACGATGAAGTCAATATTACCAATTCCTTCAACTTCACAGGTTGACTTCTTGTCGGCCAGGAGGGCTTTTGTCGTTTTAAGTTCCTTAAAATTTTTAAACCAATCACGTTCATAACAAAAATGGGAAGTCGCTGCGGTGTCTATCAAGAAATGATTGCAGTCCGTCGATACTCCAAAGGCTTGATTAGTCCCACAGAACGTAGTTTCCGATAAGAAAGCTTGCTTCTTCTCTTTATTCCGCTTCTTATAACATTTAGATGCATCGTGTCCTTTGCGGGAACAAAATTCACAAGACGGCCCCATTCCTTTAGGGTAATGGATTTTCCTGTATTGACCAGGGTTTCTTGAAGGGTCCAGCACTGCTCCACTGCGTTCAGAAGATTTCTTGCGAGTTTCCTGCAGACGAAATGATCCGACGGTGTATGCATCCTCTGTATAATCTAGATTCAAATCCTTCTGCTTCAGTTGAATTCGTCCAGCTTCGTTTACAAGTTGTTTTTCAACTTCCAGATGGTTGAATTCTTCATCCTTCAATCTGTAGAGGGTTTGAACCAAATGATCATACTCGGCTGGCAATCTTCTAATAAGTTGTAATGCGATTAAAAGTTCAGGAATTTCAAAACCCGCTTCCTTAACTTGAGTTTTCTTCTCATCGACTCGCTTGCAAAAAATTCCAATGGTTTCTTCTACTGGATTAAACTTGAGCTCGAAAAATTCATCAATAAGAACTGCCAATCGGGCTTTGGAGGTTGGTTCGAAATTTGTTTTCAAAATGTTCCATGCTTCTTTACCATCCGTTGTGTATCGGATTAATGGTAGGAACTTTCTTTCGATGCCTTGGTAAATTGTAGTGTAACATCTCTGCTTTCTCCAATCATACTCGAACTTTTCTTTTTCAGTAGCTTGTTCAGGACATGGATTATCTTCAACTATGAAGCTCCAACAACCACGATCCATCAGCACGACCTTCATGTCTTCCTTCCATGAAGTATAATTGGAACCATCCAACTTCGGGAATGCAAATGGCGAAGACTCCGCCGGCATATTCATCTTCTGATCTGCTTTATAGACTTCACAACAAACAGGCACAATTCTTTCCGTTTACTTTAAACAGTAGGGTTTAAAACTGCATCTGGCAATCATCAGTATGGGATCGCACGGCCCATAACCACTGTTGGCATGTCATGAGTGTGATTTGCAGAGTAACGCAGATACCAGGCAGTTTTAAAATACAAAAGAGCTTAATGCAAGTTTACTGTATAACAAATAAAGACATGCTGCCGTCTTGCAGCCCAAAACCAATGACAGCTTCATCCATCAGTGACTAAGAGCTAGCATGCCTACTTCAGACTGACTGAACGATTCATTAAAAACACAAATGAATACACCTAATATAGATCTTTGTAACAACCAATCAATCTTAGACTAGTAGCAACTTCGGCTACGTCATGAAATAACTTCAACGAGAGATTGCTTTCATTCAGTGACTGAACCAGTTCATTTGAATTCCAACAGCGTAACCTTCTGAATATTGGTCATGGAGCTACGTAAAAATTGAATCCTTTGCCCATGAAGAAAATAAACTAATATCCTCAATGACAAATAAAAAAGAAGATTAAGCCGAATATTTCTTCCATGACAAATGGACTCACTACACCTTTCATTAAAGCATGATATTATATATATATATATATATATATATATGTGTGTGTGTGTGTGTGTGTGTGTGTGTGTGTGTGCGTGTGTGTGTGTGTGTAATAATTTAATACTTTCCTAATTTTAAAAAGCATTCGATATTTTACTTGTAAAAATTATTTCTACTTGAACGCTAACACACAATTAATGTGCACTTTCACTGGCTGAATCCAGTTTCAACTCGCCTAATGATCGGGAATTCCCTTTACAATAATACTTAATCTCGCTGTGATGGTGAACTTTTCTTTCTAAAATCATGTGCCTTATACCAGACACTCGTTTTCGGCGTGGCTTGTTTCTTTGTCGCGGCGGCTGCGCTTTTGCGTCTATAATTTCTTAATTCATGGTTGATATTATTCTAAATCTCTACCTAATCATAAAACTTACAAATCAAGTAAGAAAACTGTTCATCTTTCGTCAACGACCGCTGTTTTCTGGAATATCACACTTTATACCTTACAGAAACCATGAGGTTATATATAATATATATATATATTATATATATAGAGAGATATATATATATATATTATATATATATATATATATATATATATATATAAATAAGTAAGAAACAAACATAGCAGAAATGTAAAAGCAACATACAACATAAACTCATAAAACAAAACGGCAGCATCTCTCAGTTTCAGGTTCGAAATTCATTCTTGACTGTATTTCATTCAGAATTCTGGTTTATCTATAATGTTCTGTAAAGACAGTGTTTTTAGCTATATGCCAACACTGTTCGCAGCTATGATTATATTTACTATTTTTTAGCGGTCTGTATAGATTTTACGGTTCTGATGAGCACATCTATACGCTCTTACCGATTTACTCATAGCCCTCCATTTTATTTCAATATTTTTGATCTTTTCTAGTGATATATATATATAAAGATTGTACTTTGAAATTTTATCTTGTGTCCTTTATTTAAATTTTTCAAACGATTCGGTTCTTATTATTATTAATACCATTAGCGGATCACATCAATGAGTTCAATATAACACTTTCTATCTAAAATATATTATTTATTTAATTTGGAAAGTAATATGAACTATATAAATGCTAAAAAAATTCAAAATTTAATAAGTAAATAACAATTCAAAAATAATAAGAATATTTTTTAGGACTCTTTGTGTTATAATCTAAATAATTTAATTACGACATTCCACATATGTAACTAGAAAGTATTTTAACAATGATAAGCAAAAGTCATTTTTATGTATATCAATGTTAATTGAATTTTAGTCTTAACCGCAAGTGAGATAATATGATTGAGATTTTTCTCGACCTTTGATTGAACAAAAATTTGTTTATATGAAACAGTTTTAAAAATGGCCAAAATTGTGCTGAATTAATTTCGAAACTTAATTATCAACATTTTTATTAATAAATTTATTTCAAAACCAACGATTTTTTAAATGTGCATATCGTTTTCGTTAAAGAAATACTCATTTTGAGCGTAGAAAAAATAATGCAATATTTCATCTGTTATTTAAGAAATTATGTCGTGTAGCACGAGAGCTTATACAATGTAGTTTAAAGAAATAATAGTTATTATTTATTTAGAACTATTTAAACTCATGGTCATTGAATGTAAACAAAAATTTATATCAATAAAAGATCGGAAGTAGTACGCAGAAAGACGAAGATGAGTTTAGTTTCGTTATATTAACATCCCATCTGAAACAACACGAAGGCTATTTGGGATGAACATCGTAATTTTTAACCACGGTCAGATGACGAGGACGACTCCTCAGCCGGAATCCTCTCTCCAAGCTTCCACACCACCCCAGCCTGAGTACGTTTGACCCACTATGTATGACTTAACGTGAAACAAACTGCATACATGGCGGATTTTCAGTGGAATCGGTTTTCGAATCTGGAACCTAACGGCCTCTATGACGAAACCTTACAACTAGATCACCGCGACCAGGAAGGACAAAGAATATTTGCCAAAGAAACTTCATAACTTCAATTTTACCATACCATTCCAATTTTAGAAAGGAAAAAAGACCTAAAGCAGCAATGTATGTTTCATTGCCACTCAGCCACATAAATACCTAATAGAACTCCTACAGCTACAGCCGGGTTTTTCATTGTTTAGTCCACATCAGCAAAGAAATGATTGCCTCATCTATTTGAAGACCCAGTTCTCGTATTGATCTTGCCCATAACAAGAGAGATTCACGTGATAAGGTCCTTAACTGAATCCATACATCTTGCACTTCCAGTGCTTTTTGAATTACTGAAAATAGATGTCCAGTATATTTAAGTTGGGGAAGCAAGAAGGCCCGCCGAATAGGGGAAGTTCACACAACAACCAGGGCTGCAACCAGGGACGACGAAATATTTACAGTGTTGATTATATTTTAACTTTGAACCAAAAAAGTTAATTATAATATTAAACATGTTAAATGAATAAATATGATTAAGGCGTGTCATCTATTTTGTAACGTAATAATAACATGTCAAAAAATTCTCACACGGAGGCAACCAGTGAGAAAACCTATACTTTGCATATAGTAGAAGTTATTTATATTATCAGTGACAAAGTAGATAGCTGTACGCTGATATCTAATGACATAATAGTGTATCATATTTAGTTATTTAATCTCTATATATTGTTACAAAGCTCTAAAGTCGTTTCCCTTTGATGCTAATCTAGGCAACAAACTTGGCGAGTTGGCGATAAATTTGGCGACCACTTTGGCGACTTGGCGGCAAAGTTGGCGACTTTGGCGACAAAAGGAATTTTCTAGCAGGACCTCGAACTTTCAACCTATTTCTACTGGTTTCATGAACTTTCTAGAGATTATGTCACTTCCTGTTAAATAGTATAAAGGCAAGCTATCAAGCCAAGAAAGGTCAGTTGGATTTCAGCAAGCAAGCTGGTGAGCTGATAAGAAACCTTTGAGTGCTGTATTGAGATTTATTGGTAATCTCTGCTGTGAATTTTTACAAGTGCTGTTTTAATACTTGTGCTACGTTTCTTTTCCTAGAATATTTGTCAAATAATGAGCTTTATTTTTTTAATCCTGCTTATTGGATTGCATTCACGTACACCCACAAGACAATTTTGTTACAATATAGATATTAAAGAATATAAGAGCCTTAATTCATAATTATAGTGCTGATAGGGTGCCAAACTACTATAGCCCAGAGAGCTCAAATTTGACAAGACGGCAACAACCCGCTTTTATGCTTAGTGTAAAATACAGGGTGATCATAAATGATTGGGCCCATTTCAAAAAGTAATTAAAAAACTAATATTGTTACATCTGCGTTTTTTTAAATGAGAGAGCAATTAAAACAGTTTTTTTCAGATAGATGGTGTATCATTACGGCGTTCTAAATTTGCTACAGCGAGAGATTTCCATACACAATGGCAGCTGCGTGTTTTCTGGTTTTCTTTTTTAGTCTTTCTTGGAATATCTCAAAAACTATTCAGTTTTCGAATTATAATTGATTTAAGAAATTAAAGAGCGTAAAATCCACTATAAATACTTGCTTTTATTTTTCTAGCTTTAATAGTTTCGCAAATAATGGCGCTCAAAAATGGGAGATGTCCAATAATTTACGACTGCCTAGACCACCAACAGCGCGTTACTTGTCTGAAAAAAACTTTTTAAAACGTGCTCTCATTTTAAATAAAAAACGTAGTTGTAACATTATTAGTTCTTTTTATTAATTTTTGAAATGGGTCCAATAATTTATGACCACCCTGTAATAAGTGTTTTAAGGGTCTGATAACAGTTTTTAAAAAATGCGGTATCTTGTCATGCTAAACTTTTTTCTACATTACGTTGTGAATAGAATTACCTTGATCAAGATGAATAATATATTATCGTCCCTCAGGCAAAAGTCACCAAGTAGTCTAAAACTGTAGTTTCAAGATGTGTTCAATTTAAACTTAATTATTTTAGAGTCGTTAAGATAAATAGTAAAAATTACTTTACAGATTTCTAGCTTCAACGGCTTATTTACTGATATTTAGATAGCAGGTTTCTATCACGAAATAATTAATTGCAAATTCTAATTGACTGCAGTAGTTCCTCAAAAGGTTTTTGTGGTCTTAGTGAGTTCGGCCGGAACGAAGAATCCAGCAGAAGATCGCCGCACACTATGTCTGTTAGTCGTTTAACCCTTTGAGGACGGCCGCACGGGAACGTCCGGTGCGATCTGGCCGACGTTACCCATTTTGAAAATTACCCTTACTAGATTGATTTCCATATTTGTTTCCTAAGGTGGCCCGAAGTCGGGCCACCTTGGGAACATTCATATGGTCTCCATTTTCACGTCTTAAAACTATTAATATGGTAAATTTATTAGAATTTCAATAAATGTGATTAAAGAGAAAGAAATAAGCCTTCATAAAACGTATCTTAACTCAAAGTAGTTCTAAGAATTTAAACACATGTAAATTAAAATATCTTCCTACCTGGAAATTAGAACGACTACTCCTCAAAAGTGAAATCACTGCATACCATGGAGGCCGATCAAGGTGATCTCTTCAAATTAAGCCCCATAAGATGCAGATAAATGATTTACAATGCAGTAGCACCATGTTGTGATTAAAAATGAAATTAATTCTACTTTTGAGGGGTGGGCTACCATAGGAACACTGGCCAACTTTGGCTCACCTACCTTACTTTAAAAATTTTCTCCCTTGTTAAAAATCATTCGAAAAATATCTAACGTACTACAAATAAAATATCGTGCTTACTTTTACAAATATTGTGTTCAAATTTTATCATTCTTTTGCTCTCTTTAGAAAATTGATATGTAAAATTATTGTTCATTCTTCTATATTTGGCCGGCATTGCATCCTATACAAAATTCACTGCTAATCTGGAAAGATAAGCTTTGTCATTAATTACAAAAATCCGTCAGAAGCTGTTAAAAATTAATGACAGAACAGTGTTGCGATTTCTTTATTTAGAACACGTGAGAATGACGTTTATTGCTTCTTGAAAGAGATTTGCGTAATTAATGTCAAACAATTTATCCCCACTCGAAACCCCAGGATTCAATTAAAATGAACCAAGAGTCATGTATTAGCCTCAAACTATCGATTATGGATTTTAATGTCTGCCGAAATTCGTTGTCCACGTTTATTGTCTAAAAGAATCAGGGAAATCCCGGTTTGTAAGTTCTGACATCTAAAATAATAAAATCTGATTTATTTCAAAATCAGAGGTGTTGTAAAGCTGGGTAACTTGACACAATTTGTTGCTTTGGACGATTGTATTCTACCCATATTAATTAAATAGAATCAATTGTAAAGATACCCATGATCACCTGTAATATAAAAATATCGTGAAATATTTTCATGATTGTTTAGTCTTCACATTATCGTAACCTTATTATTCAATATTTTGTATAATGTTAAGATATATATTTAGTACTGTATATTATGATATATGATAAATGAAAAAAACCTTTTGTACGATTAATTTATGAATCATTTCATAAAAAAATTGAGAAATATTCCCGCTGTAAAGTTGCAAATTACAACATTCATAAACATTTTGTTACTTATAAAATATTGTTCAGCTTCCTATTTTCCAAAAGATTTTGACCAGAAAAAAACTAGGCAACGCCGGGTACTCTGCTATAGAGATGGGGAAAACCTACCGGT